>CAJVPV010000708.1:0-19583 GCA_910591835.1 Acaulospora morrowiae | reverse complement strand
GAGAAGGAAAGGTGATTAATAAAGAACTCGGCTGAACGAAATCACACGCCTCAAGTAGAGAAAGCCAAAAACCTACCTGACGTTACGTGAGTTTCTACTGCCGTTAGCGACAGACTCGCCGGGAGAGACGTCAACAATATACAAGAATTAATTGATGCTATACAAAAAGAATAGGCAAAAATAAGTATAGAAACTGTAAAGCACTTAATTTTAAGTTTATTCCAAAGGGTTTAAACCGTTATTGTAACTAAAGGCAGATATTTTAAATATTAATTTGCTATTCTTAAAATTATATTAAAATAAACTATTAAGACAATAGTTTATTTTATTTTATATTGACTATAAATAAATGAATAAAATTAAATTAAATTAAAAAAAAATTGTCAACTTATGTGACAATCCCAGTAATTTATTATAGAGGTATATATAAAATTATAAAAAACTTAAAAAATTTTTATAATAAAGTTTATAAAATAATTTTTAAAAATATTTATTTATTTATTTATTTATTTGATTTGTATATAACAAGGTATATATTGTAAATAGACTTTTCCTACTAATTCTTTAATGACTATTTCAAAATAGTAATCAAATTAAAGCATGTTTTTATTTTTAAAAAAATCTATATATTTATTTTAATACAACTTAACAGACCTTGGAAAAAAATTCTTTATCTTTTATTATTTTATTTATTTTTTCAAAAAGTAAAAATAAAAAGGCTCTTTGGTTTTATTTATTCAAGCTTCAATAGTAAAAAAAAGTTCTCTAGAAAAAAAGACAGCTTATTTGATTTTTTTTCACTTTTTTACTATTAAATATCAGTATTTCTATTAGAAAAGATAATCTAAAATATTGTTAGATATCTTGATCTTCAAAAATCTTTACAACATGAATATAGTATCTTTTTAGTATATTTTCAAAAATTTTTTTGGTTTTTTTAAAGAATTTTGTTTACCTCAGTTTGATCTTAAATTTTTAGTTACATTAGATCTGTTGGATTTTTATTGGCTAAAAATCTGAATTGAATAACAATAAATATATAATAGATAAACAAAACAAAAATATATTTTTATTTGTATTATATAACTTTGATTATTTTTTTGAATATAAAAAGTAAGACAATAAGATATCAATTTTGATATAGTTAAGTTTAATACATATTTTTTTATTTTCTTGTTTTTCATCTTTTTTCTTTATTTTTTCTTCATATATATAAATACAAACAAGATAAACAGACTATTTTTTCTTTGGGTTTTTTGATTTTATTCATAATTTGTAGAGAGCTTCAAACTATAAATTATTCAGCAAAACTTTCAATATGATTTCTTTTTTTACAAGAGTAATAACTTATTGGCAATATCTATTATTTTTACTTATAATAAAGGTATATACAATAATTTATAATATTTATTGGAATAGAAAATTCTTCTTAGAACTAAGTCAAACTTTGAAAAAGTTTGTACTCTTTTAAATATACTTATACTTGAAAACAAAAATTATCTAAGGATTAAATTATTAATTCCACTATAGGTTTAAAGTATTGAAACAAATCCTGATTAACAAGATTTCATTTATTTTTCAAATTGTAATCCTTAGGTAACCTTTCAAATAAGAGAATATTTCAAGTTGTTAGCAAGAATAACAGTAATATATTTTTGTTTAAGTATAATAGAGTTGTATTTAAAATATAATGAAACTCTATTTTCTTGAATACAAGAAATAAATAACTGAAATTATATATTCTAGCTAATATAATTATATTAAAAAAATAATAACAACTAAATCTGGAATCTTGGATAATTAAAATAAAATTAATAAAGATAACTACTAAAATTATTTCTTCCAGTTTTAATATTATTAAAAAAGATAGAAATATATTATTCCAAAAAATAATCTGTTAAGTGTTAAAAAATCTTATTGAAAAAGTTTACAAATTTGAAATTGAAAAGTATAGAAAATTATAATTTGTTTATAAGTTTTTTTGGAAACAATAACATTTGATAAGGTTAATCCAGAAATATTATTACTTATACTAATAACAATTCTTATAATAGAATATAGTTTTTAGTACTATTTAAACTGTTGTACTTTTAAGTTAATTAAATTTTAAATGCATTATATATCAATATTAATGTTACAGGTTCAATTTCCAGTGATGGCAAAATGCTATGAACCAATTCTGATGAACTACATTAGTGATCAACTATATACTGCATATGGTATGAGTTCTTATATTCTGTAATTCCAGTTGTAATTTCATAAATCTGGTTGGGGTCTAGTTAGAAATAGCTAGATATGTGTTCTCTTGTTCATAAGATTAAGTATATAATATAGCAGATCATTGATAAACTGTTATTAAAGTATCGTATGTATTAAAAAGTACCCACTGGTCAATTTGAGCTGGAATTAAATCCTGCTTAGAATTTGGAAGCAACATGTAGATATGATAAGCATTAATTACCTGACTACTAAATATGTATTAATATTGAATGGTCATAACTTGGAAATTAAGATTCTCCAAATTTACAAGAAAAAAAAAATACCTTTTTTGTTCACCATACATTTCTTAAAAATTTTCTTTTTAGAAAGTCTTCTTTCTTTTGAAAGAAAACATCACTTAAAGAACTCACAAATATATTGGTTAGCAGCATTATACTGTACTTTCTTTGAAGATATAGTCCTTGTTGATAAAGAAGCTATAAGGCTGAAAACAACTTCCTTTATTCTTAAACAAGTCATTTTAAATAGCAAACTGAAAGTACCATTGAAGTTTGAATTGGTTTCTTAATAATAAAAAGTTGTGTGATATTTCTTATACAGCTAAAAAATATAGGCTAACAAAACATAACAATAATGTTAATATAGTAAAACAAACAATTACAAATAGGAATTAAAATCAATATTCTTTATTTTTTTTTATGAACTTTACTTGTGACACAGTATCCAATTCTTTATTTAATTTTAAAGTTGAATATTTTGTAATTGAACTTCATTGAACAGAAAACAAATGACCAATTCTAGTTGAAGATTTTTCAGACTAAATAAATATTAACAAGAAAACATAAGGAATATGAAATTAATATAGAAATTATAATAGTATACAAAACAGCTTTTTTTTTAAAAACAATAAGTAGTTTTTTTCCTTTATAGTTTCACAAATATGCCCTATAGGTTTTATAAATGTTTTTCTACAGATTATTATAGATATTCACATGTAAATACATACATTTACCTCCATTTTTACTTTTTTAATTTTTAATAGACCTAGTTAGAGCCTATAAGACATAATGGAATATAACTAGTTTGCAGCTGACTATATCTGGATAGTCTTCTAAGTTTCTGTTTATTATATAGCTAATAGAAACTTAGAGACATATATTTTGGCAAGTTAGTTCTCCATCTATATTATTAAAACTTCGGTATTAATAATATAGGAGACATGGAGAATAACAAGTTGACCAGTAAGTAATATATTCTATCTTAGGTAATTTAGGGTAGTAATCTTAGTTGGCAAAAATTTTTTTAATTAATTAGTTGTTTTTAATATAATCAACTAGTTGCAACTAAAAATCCTGAATTCTGATATGTTAATTTTAAACTTTTCAACTAACAATTTGTAATACTAGTTTAGGAAATAGATAAAGTTTGATAATTTGTTACAAAATATATAAGAGTACTTATAACAATATTCAATAAATAAGGTGTACACCAGTTATTATAAAAAAATAAAATAAAATAAATAAAGACATAAATCATCTGTTCAAAAAAAAATATATATATTATAAAAGAAACAATATTTCTTATATATTAATAAAATAAATTAAATACTAGTATAAGAGGACAAAAAAATTAGATAAATTTGATATAAGTCATCTTTGTTCAATTAGGATTTAATTGGGATCTGGGTAATTATTGGAATTTTATAATATGTATATAAAGAGAGAAATATACAAGAGACAAAGCAATAATAAACACTATCCTTTTACTATAAAACTTAGATTACCATCTAATACTTTTTACTTACCTTGTATTACATCTTTCACATATTTTCTGATGTTACATGATTGGTAATCATAACATAATAACAGATTTGTTATTATTATCCTTAATACTAGCTTGTTTACAATAATCAAATAACTAATATTAAAAAAAAAGTTTAAAACAATATATTTTGTTTTATAATATTAAATAGTTATAAATATCTACTTAGTATTAAAGAAGATAATATTTGATAAGAATAATATTAAACTACAAATATATTTAAAATAATTATAATTATATTAAATAAAAAAATTAGTAATTATAGTGTAAAAAAAAAACTCTTTCCCACTCCCTTCTACACTTAAAAATTTCCTTTTTAAGAAATTTTTGAGTTTTCTGCTCTATTTTTATCTTCCCCCTTCCCCTTTCTTTATGCTCCCTCACCCACCTTTTTATTTCCCTCTCCCTATTCTCTCCCCTCTCTTCTATATACTTTTTTTAATTTTTACTTTCTCTCTTCTCTTTTCCCTTTTCTTTTCCTGCTGAAGTTAGGTTTTTCCTTTTCTCTAAAGGTTTTCCTTTCTAGGTCTCTTTCTTTTTTGAAAATTCCATCTTCATAACATTACTCCTCTAGTCAGTTGACTCTCTTCTCTTAAAGACCATATTAAAAAGTAGTAACATTTCTCAAAATATGAGTTTTAGGATTTTTTCTCTCTTCCATAATTCCTTAGAAAAAGGACGGATGGCTTATTCCTCCAAAAAATCAACATGGTTATCATTACTAAACCTGGCATTGTTTACTGATTGGAGGTTAGACTAGATACATCCAAGAAACCTTTGTACAACTATTATTATCCAAAAGTACTCAAGAAGTTGTGCCTCACAGTATTCAGGGTGAAATAACAGCCAATGCCAATGCAACTAGCAACAAGCTAAATTAGTTACAGATGGTATGCTGGTGATTGAAAAACTTAGTAGAGTAATACATGATAACCAGAAATTCTAATTACCCTGCAACACAAGCTGGTAACGACAATAAAAGTTCCCCGCTTACTCTCCGACAATATAAGTCTATTATATAAGGTTAGGTTCTGGCGCTGCTAAAAAAATTAATATGAATTCTACCTATAAAATACTTTTATCACACTTGAAGTATAGGTGTATCAAATTCTTTTTGTAATTTGGAGGCAAATCTATATAAAGTAACTGCAGCACCTTTATGCAAAAAGGTACTCACTTATTACCACCTTCAATACTACTCTACTTGCCATATATCAAGTCATATTTGGAAAGCAGACATGTCAATTCTAATTATAACTTGGAGGCCAACCTGTATAGATTAGCTGCAGT
Source organism: Acaulospora morrowiae (assembly GCA_910591835.1). Classification (NCBI taxonomy): domain Eukaryota; kingdom Fungi; phylum Glomeromycota; class Glomeromycetes; order Diversisporales; family Acaulosporaceae; genus Acaulospora; species Acaulospora morrowiae. Next base: position 14,252 of record CAJVPV010000708.1, on the reverse strand, counting down.
GCCTTTATGTGATTAGGTATTTATTTACTTTTAAATAGCTAGATACCATTTATAATATAATATAGATTTTTAAATTTCTTTTTTTCTGTATTTCTAGAATGGTATTGTTATAGTGTGACACGGCAAGTCTGTCGCTTCGATATGACCTACGCCATATAATGTTCATCGAATTGTCTTTCTACGAAGTAGGTATATATGTTTTTAATCAAGTATATATTGTTGATTCGTTAATTTATTATAGTCTTATTGAATGACCAACCCTTTTCTCAATTGCTTTACTTGTTACTTTTATACTTCTTTGCTATATACTTGATATACCAAATATACTGAATATACTTGATATACTTGATATACCTGATATACCTAATATACCTGATATACTTAATATACTTATTATATCAAATAGATCTAATTATCTTTTCCTTATTTATCTATCTTTTTGTATTACTATTTTTACCTTTAACAGTATTAAAAGAGTACAGGAGTCTGACCCCGTATGGGAGCCTTGCATTAAACTCTTCCTAACAAAGAGAGATGTACATATGTCGTGCGATTAATTATTGTACCTTGCTTTGCAAGTGAAAGTATAATAAATATAATAAAGCATAATAGCCATTTGCTCTTTTCAAAAAAAAAAATTAGTAACTATAATAGATAAGCTACATTAGTTCAAATTGGATTATTCAATTGCCAGATTATAGTCAATTAAATTTAAATTTATTAATAGAAGTTTATACTGAAGTTTTGTTATTTGATTCAATTTATACTATTCAACATTTAAAAATACATAATAATTTGACAAAAAAATAATTATTAACAATCAAATTATTTGGCAATCAAAATATTTAGTAATAAAATTATTTGGCAATAAAATCATTCATCAATAAAATTATTTGATAATAAAATTATTCAGCAATGAAATTATTTGGCAAAAAAAAATTAGCAAAAAAATATTTTTAGTTAAAAAATATTTGACAATAAAGTTACAATATTTTGTAATAAAAAGTATAACATTCAGAATAAATTTTTATTATTTAACTATAAAATTAACAAAATCATTTAGTATTATATACTTTGATAAAATCAAATTGTATATTTTTAATAAAAAAATTACATTTATAATAATATTCAGCAAATTTAATTAATATTTGATAAATGTATTAAAAATGTAAAAAATTTAAAATTTAAAATAATTATTTGCTAATTATTTATTAATTATTTACTTATTTTTTGTTAATTATTCACTAATTAATTATTTAATAATTATTTGCTTATTATTTATTAATTATTTACTTATTATTTATTAAATTCTTTCTTTATTTCTTTATTCAAATCTTTCTGCTTATAATTGTCTTTTTCTTTTGCTAATTTTGTTATGACTCTTGTAACTCTTAAAGATTTTATAATATTAAAATTTATTTATTTATTTTTTATATTACTTAGATAGTTTCTATAAGTAAGCTAGCATTAAACTTATTGATTAATTAATTATATGAAAGATATTATCACTTTCTATATATAAAATAATTTAAAATTTTTATGATAATAAAGAAATAATATTTATCTACTTAAAAAAATAATTTAATTTATAAGAAAAAAAATGTAATAAATAATAATAAAAGATTTTTTCAAATAAAAAAATAGGTAAAAAAGTAAAAAAAAAAAAAAATAAGTATATATAAAAAAAAAAAATTTATAATTTTTTTCTCTTTAATTAGTTATGTTTTGCCTAATATACTTACTGTATTTAGTTTATATTTATATTTCTTTTATAAGATTTATTATCTATAAACTATTTTAGCTGTATATTATACTATATCAAAATTTTTTCATAATGGCTTGTTACTATTAACTTACCTTAAAATTTATATCAAAGCTAATATATTAAGACTTTATTATTATATAAGTAATAAAAATAAAAAGTGAATATGTTTTTTCTCTAATCTAACTAGTTATTTATTAATTTCTGCTATAGCTTGTCTACTTTACTCTTTTGAATTGTAGTTCCTATTATAACATATTATCTAGATATTTGTTTTTTATTATTATTTTATATATCTGGCTCTTTTAAATCTTTTGTAATATTTTCTCTTTTTTTCTATTATAGAAATTTTGTGTACCTTTGGTTTTAAAGTTTATAAAGTTTTTCTATTATTTAATCTGTAATTGTTTTTAAAATATTTTTGAACTTTACTTTATTGATATTATCTTATAAGTTTATTTAAGTTTTTTTTAAAAACTTTCTTAATTATATATTTCAATGTTTTTTTTAAATTGTTTTTAATAAGTTTTAGGTAGTTTTTTCAATTGGTTTTTCTTTTGTATTTTTCTAATCCATTAGATATATTTTTTTAAGATTTTTAAATATATAGTTCTTATTTTATCTATATAATGTTTATTAAAGACATGTTTTGTAGTTTCCTATTTTTGTATCAGAAGCAGTTTTTATTTTTGTATAAGTCTGGTTTTCTTGTATTTAATTTATCTTTTATAAAGAATTAGTTATTAAAGAATTATTATCTAAATATCTTGATATTATAATTTTTTTAATTAATATAAAAGTTGATTTTAAATGGTGATAAATTTGTTTAGATTCTTTTTTAGTTTATTGTTTTTTATTTTTTGTTCCAGATTATACTTTGTTTTTTTTGTATGGTCCATATGAAAAAAGTTTGTTAATAAAATAAAAAAAAAATTAAGTTATAAAAGAGTATTTTATAATATTTTGAAATTGATTTAATATATTTGAAGTTGAATTAATTATTAAAAAATTGAAAAAATTGAAAAAAATTGATTAAGAATTTGGAAATTTAATTTAGATAGTTATTAATTAACTTTTGAAAATTAAAAATTTTTTTGATTTATAAATTTTTGAAATAAAGTTAATATTATTGATAATATTTAATTATAATTATAATTATTTTTATAAAATTTTTTTAGTTTAAAAAATTAAAAAACAAATTTAATAAAAATTAGAATTTGTTTATTAAAAATTTTCAACAATTGATAAAATTAATAAGTTTGATAATATTAAAAAAAATGTTTATTTTTTTGAAATAGAAAAGTCAATTTTTGCTTTTTATTTGCTTTTTGATAATTATTTAAAAATAAAAGTTTATTTGTAATATTTATTTTATTACTGTTTTTTTAATAGTTTAGTTTTAAATCAAAAAAGTTAATTTATTTTTTAGAAAATAAATTAATAAAGATATATATTTTTACAATTTTTTTTAAAAAAAATTTTTATTTTAATAAAAAAGTAATTAATAAAAAGAAATTTAATAAAATATGGTTTTCTGAATAACTTAATTTTTTTTTTATAATGTATAGATATTATTTCTATAATTAAAAATAAATAAATTTATATTTGAAATTCAAAAGTTAATAAGTTGTAAAAAAGTTTTTTTGATAATGAAAGATTAAAATAAAAGTTTAAAAATTTAAAAAGAATCTTATATTTCTTATAATTAAAAGGTTTGTTAAATTTATTTTTTTTTAATAAAAAGATATTTTTGTTTTAATTAAGAAATTAGTTAAGTTTTTTTAAAGTAATATTAAATAATTTATTAAATTTGTAATAAGTGTTTGAAATATAAAGAGTTGAATAAATAAATTTTATTAGATATTGAAAGTTTAATAAAAATTTAATTTTAATTTAAAAAAAACAGTTTAAATAACTTATATAGCAAAGTTAAAAAAAATTTGTTAAAATATTTTTTGAATTTGTTTTTAATAAAAATAAAAATATATTTAAAGGTCTGTAGGTCCATAATATAATAATTGGTGCTTTACAAATCAAATTATAAGAAACTGGTTTAATCTTATATGAAAGCATATAATATCTGATATTATAAATTGTTAAAAGTATTGTTTTTTATAAGAAGTCATCTTATATGTTAATTTAGTAGATATTGAGATTATAATTTTCAAAAAAGATGTTATGATATGATCATTGTTCAATTGGTACTATAATGATTGCTAGAAGTTACAAAGTATATGAGATGTCTATTTTTAGTAAAATAATTTAATGATTATTTTCTTGTAATACCTGATATCTTTTTTTGCAAGTTTCCAGAAAAGTCTTATTTCAATTCAGTAATAGATTACTTTAACAATTATTTATTTTAGAAAGGTTGCCAAAATAGCAATAAGTATCAATAATTGAAATAATCTATGGGTAATAAGTTTGTAAAATAAGTTCTTTGAATATTCTTGAATAGTTTTAGAAAAATAAAAATTAAATAGTATATCTATTTGCAAGTAATTGAATTTAAAAGGATTTCTTTACAAAGTTTTATTTGCCTAATAAAATATCACTTTTAGTTTTTCCTTTTTAAATTCTTCTTAATATATTTCTAGTAAAAATAAAATCTATATATAATAATAATATTAATAGAGCTTTAATACATTAGCCTTGACTAATATAGATCTTCAGATTTATAAAGCTAATAGTAACAAGCTGATCTAAAGATAAAATCTGATATAGTCAAGTGATTATCTAGAATAATTCATAGGTAATAATTTTCTTAATATATAATATAAACATATATAAATTAAATAAAAGAGATATAAGATATGGTCCAACTAGTAGAGTTAAATATATATATATTGTATATATATTTAAGAATAAATATAAATTTTTTGATAAAGTATTTAGTTAAACAAGTTAAAAAGCTAACAAGTTTATAATAAAGAATAGAAATAAAATAATATTTACTATTTATTTAAAAAGTAATATATGATTAATAAACTAATTTGTATTGATAAATTATTTTGTCAGATTTATATATTCATTTAAATAATAATTAATATATTATACATGTGTTCATATTTAATTCAGATATTTTTCAAAAACTGTATTATGTTCGTATTACTAAGTAACAATTAGTAAGTAATTGGTCATGTTGTCGATCAAATTTCCTTTTATGGTAATAAGGAAAACATGTATATAATATATTACATTGCATGATATAAGTTAGATAAAAAAAATTAACTTTTTATATTTTATTATAACAGCATAATAAAATTTTTTACTTTATTATAATTAAATTAAAAAATGTTTGTGTAAAATTTATTGTATTTCATTATAATAATAAAATTTTTGAATATAGAAAATCAGTATTAAATATGGTAAAAAAATTTGTTTTTTTTATATTTATTTATAAAATGATTTGTATATAGTACAATAAAATTGAAATCGTAATTATGATTATTATATATATGTTTAGGTTCATATCTTAAAAGAATATACTTATTAAGTTTTATCAATTGATTGACAAAAAATTCAAAAGGTTTTGTTGTTTACTATAGAACAGATTGAATATACTGTGAATCTGATACAATACTTTATGGAATTATTAAATCTTATATAATAAATATAACTAGTAAACTTATTAATTTATCATTCTTAATATTTTTCGAATTAAAGAGATCAAGTTTTGTTGCATTTTATAAAGAAGAAAAATGTGTAAAAGTGTTACTTGATCAAAAAATCAAATAACTATACTTGGTAAGTGTGTTATATACATTAATTGAACTACATAATATTTGACTAAAATGAAGATAATGTTTATATGTATTTGTATTTTATAGGTTTATTACAAAGTTTTACTTGTATAAAAATTATTATCAATTATTAAACAATCTTTTTTATATTTCTTTTTAAAAAAATTTTTAAAAGTCGTAAGATTCCTAAGTGTTCAGAATTCTTAAGTTTCCGAGAATCCAAAAATCCAACCTATTTTTATTTGCCTAAATAGTTTATTAAATATTTTCTTGTACTGCAACAACAAATAAATATAGTAAATAATCATTGTGTATATCAAATTCTATTCTCTCTGACTAGTAATCTCTGTCCTTGTTTTACAACTACTGCTATTATACCAAGTAGTTGTGAATTTATCAAAATATGCGTTTTGATTAAATGCCTAATTTGAAATATCGAATTTCGTAAAGTTTCTCTCTTACGACAGTAAGTTTTGGACGTTTATCAGGGGATTGGTCCCAGGCCTCCTCGACTAATTTTTTATATTGTTCGGGCGTGTCATTTGAGAATGGATTGGGACGTTCTCCTGCTTTGACCTTTTCTTCTACATCAATATCATCTTCGATATTACTGAATGGATATTGGTGCGTTGAGATTTCCCAGAGAAGAATGGCAAAACTGAAAATGATAAGATTATTTTTTTTTAGATAATTATAGGTACCATGTGTGTACCTCCTTATTAATAACATACCTGTATGTTTCGCATTTATCGGTATATTCTCGACCCGGAAATAGAAATTTTTCTGGTGCAGTCCACCTAATATTTGAAAATATTTTTTAATAAATCAAATGGCAATAAAGTCTATTATCAAAATAATATACAACCTAATCGTATCCAATTTTATCTTAGTAGTAGGATCTTTAACCCTTCGACTCATTTTAAAATTAGTAAGCTTAGCACATATTTTACCATCTTTTTCGGTAAGCAATACATTTTTACTAAAGCCAAAAAGTTTTTATTACCGAGAGAAATTGACATAAAGAAGATGAAAAACAAATGAATACCTTCTGACATCACGATGATATACTTTCTTTCCAATACAAAAAGAAAGACCTTTGGCAATTTGTTCTGCAATTTCAAATTTGGTTGTCCATGGAATCAATTTATTATCACGTAAATAAGTTTCAAGGTCACTGTCCTGCATCCATTCGGTAACCACAAAGAGACAATCCTTCCCCATCACACTTTCAGTATAAGCCCCATAGCTGCGATAATAATAGGTTATTTATGGCAATCAAATAATAACAAATTAAGAATAGAATGACAAATATTTACAATTTTTCAATATTTTCTTGACTAAGCATTTGGACAATTTTCATTTTTTCTGCAATATTTTTTAATGATATACCACCCATATCTTTTACTGCAACCTCCTCTCCATTTAATGTACATTTTCGAATCTTGCCACGTTTAATACAGTCAGTGCAATCCTTTAATAGAAACGGATCAATTTGCAATTCATCAATCTCTGCATCTGCCATCCTGACCCCTTCCTGTAAAAGCGCAAACTGAGCCAATTGATTAATACTTTCATCGATTCCTAATATCTTTCCCTCAATACGTTTTACTGCAGTATTGGTATCCAGCGCCACCTTATTGTAAAAATCATTAGTGGCATCTTCCAGTTTTTTGATAACTTTCGAATGCATCTCAGAAGTCTTAAATAAATGAATTAAATTAAAATTCAATTATTTTAGTTTATATAAAAACAGATGGACTATATAATATCTACCTTATCTGAATTAAACATTTCCATTAATTTCTGTAGAACACCCTTATCCGTTTTATTCATTTGCTTAACATAATGACATATGCCTTTCAATACGTGTCTGTAGGCTTCTTGCGCTTTTTTCAAATCACCGTCTGGCTCACATTCTGCAATACCCTCTAAACTTTTCTTTACACGCTCTGCAATATCTTTGCACACCTCCTCGTTACGTTGGGCTGTTTCTGCTAGGTCTATAATCCTTTGAGCGATAGCAGCTGTGGTATCACCAATAAACGGGATAGCTCGACATACTTCGACACACCCGAACTTAGCAGCATTCTGCAAGATATTAGGTAATGGCCTGTTTTCTGTTTCCATTTGATATTGAGTTTTTGAGAAGATTGTTGTGTATTTTGCTCAAAAAATTTGCGAGAAAAAAAGCAATAAAAAGAATTTAAGCAAGTAACAACAGATGTTATACAGAACAGATTAGGAATGTTGTACGCATAAGCTTTGGTTGTGCTCTGCTTGGTTTTTTGTCTTTATACGGTATCAGAAACACAAACTTTCTGAATTAAGACAATTCTTTGTTTACATATTGTGATGCGTTTGGTATTAGCTTATTGTTATTTCTCGAATTAGTTAATAAAATAACGTATATTTAAATGTAAGAAAAATGATTATAAAAATTTTTTCTTTAAATATCTAGATAATATTATTAAATTATTGTTATACAGGAAAAAGAAATAATATTATTAAAATAAAAATAATTAAAATATTCAAAACATCTATAAATACGTATGTTTAATTTTTTTATAAAAAAATTTACAATATACTGTATATTTAGTCTAGCTGATAAATACGGTGTTTGTTATTATTTTTTCTAACTTATGTGACTATTGTTTTTTTATTTGTCTGTATATTGCAATATATATTTTTTACGAAGAAAACAATGTTTCTTGTGTATATTTACAGCGAGTCAAATGCTAGTTCTCCTATAGTTAATTATTTAAACTTTATTGAAAACAAACTTTTTAAAACAATATTTGCAAAAAAATCAATATTTTAGTAATACGTATATAAAGAAATAGAAAGTTCGAATTATTAGTTTAAAATTTATTATAACTATAAGATTAAGATAAAATGGAAAAAAAAAAGCAAATTAGAATATTATTTTTATTATATAAAATTTGAAATAAAAATTTTATAAATACTATTATATACAAAATAATTTGTTAATAATAAAATATATTATATATTATTATTTTAAAACAATCTATTAAATGAAATTTTATAAAAACTTTTACTTGTATTTAAGCAATAACTTGATAAATAAACAATTTATTATTTATTTATTTATTTATATTTGTTTTGATCATTATAATTAATTAATGTCTATTATTTTAATATGAGTTTTTAAATATTAATAGTTTTGTATTGTTTTATATTTAACATTTTTAATTATTATTATAGAATTACAAAAGTATTAAAATAAATAATTATTTTTTTTTCTGGTAGGTAAAAATTATTTCTTTATTTAATTTGTATATTTAAAAAGTATACATCATGAAAGAAACAACATCTCTTATATACAATAGCAACAAGTTTAATGCTAGCTTGCCTATACTATATATACCTAGCTAATATCAAAAAAAAAATTTAAAACAATATTGTATGCTAAATATAGTTGAGAGTAGTGGCTATGCTTACTTACTTAGAAAATTTTGATAGAATATAATGGATAGAGAATAAAACAAAAATAAAATGAAAAAGAAAATATATTAGAACAAATTCTTTCGGCTGATTCTTTTGCCAATCCAAAAAACAAATGTTCTCAAAAGATTTTTTGTCTTTTGATAATAAAGTCTATACACTTTTCTTAAAAACAATACTGGTTTTAACCAGCCAAGAGAGCAGAAGCCATCACTTGTTTTACTTTTACTTTTCAAAACACTTTTCTTATTTATTTTTGCGATTAAATACAAGAAATCTACCTAAAAGGTCTATGGCAAGAACACCTTTATAGGAAAAAAACTGACAAGAAAAAATACTCTCCAAAAACTTTCAAAAGATTCAAGAATTTAGAGAAACAAGAATAAAGAAGTCTCCAGTCTTTCCATCATCTTCTTAACTTCTCACTTCTTTTTTTTCAAGCATGCTTCCTTTTTTCTAGTTTTTCTAGAGAATTTTGCCTACCTCAGTTTGATCCTGAATTTTTTGATTACACCAGATTTTCTGAAAAATAATTGATCAAGGTCACAGATTGGTTGATCACGTCAACCATAGAAAAAGTAAACAAGACACATACTCCTCACGTGTTTCCAGTTGTGCAATATCAAACCAATGATGTAATTGGTTCCTGAAAAAGTTGGACAATTTCAAGTTGAAGTTGTGAGAAAAAAAGAAATGACTCTTTTTTGTTTTCATCCTTTTATTTTTTTTTTCTTCCCTATTCTTTCTTGAGGACAGAAAGTATCAACAAGGTCTAGGTTCTATCCCAATCTAATAACAAGTTGAAGTATTGATATCTATTCTAAAAATGGTTGAAGAAAAGGATCTTGAAACTATCCACTAGTTGAGTGAAGTTATAATTCCAGAAGACATGGCTTGGAAGAGAAATCAATAATAGAAAACCAATATTCTTTCTAATTAAAAGTCTTCAAACATAAAGTTTCAAGAAATACTTTCCTAAAAGTGCCCTTAAACATTCTTGAACATTGACTACTCCATTGAAAATTAAACAGTTTAACTGACCACAGGTGATGAGAAGTGGGAATTCATAAGGGGCTTGGGTTTTAAATTCACTGAGATAATCTTTTTAATGATAGTTAGAATAGATAATAGCTTTTTTTTTCTTTTCTCTTTATTAAAAAAATTTCTTTTTTATTTCTTTTTCCCCTTGTGTAGTTTCTACAAGAGGGGGTGACACAATTTGGTTTTATGGTTGTGACTATGGAGGTGATCTGCAGGTGCTGATCCTATTGGAAATTTGGGATCTTAATTCCATTCTTTAGGGGAATAATATATTACCCCCATAAATCATATCTAGAGGCTTTGGCTAAAGACGGATAAGTTGGGTCGGGGAAATTTATACTTTGCATGTATTCTCGTGCATGTAATATTTCTTTATAATTTAATAAATAAACAACACTAACCTGATTGCAGGATTTAAAAAAAAAAATACATTAGACAAGTATAAGTATAATAAAAACTTATTATAAAATAAAGAGGATCCATTAGATACACTACTCTAGTAGTTTCACTTCTATAAAGCATATGTTAATATACTTTCCAAATGGCCAGATTACTCTTCAAAATATATAATAATATTGATGATATAGATTTTTGATAGTTGGTAATACATGGTAATAGTAATTAATTGATGATAATATTAATAGTAATTTTGTTATTGTTTACATGATGATTGATTGGATAATGTATAAATTGGTTGATATAAGCCACTCCCAAGCTACTGTTGATATAAGTTACTTCCAGACTGTTGTTTAAAAAGAGTAAAAAGGTTGAAAAGATTTTTTGATAACCATTTGGACTTGTTAATTGTTATTTTATGATAATAATATATTGTCATTGATTTTTGATTGATATTTAAGTAAAAGATTATGTGATTATATGGATTTATATTTTTGAAGTTGTTTATATTGATCTTTAATAAATGTGATAGACGTGTTTTAATATTTTATAAAATATGATTAGTTGGAACTAGAGTATTGATTAGTTACCAAGAGTAAACTGATTATAGTTTTTTGGTAAAAAGATTTTTGAAAAAGATTTTTAAATTTTTTGTGGCGCAGTATAGTGTATTGGACAATATTGAAAGTTATATTTTGTATATATTGCTGGTTCCCCAAGCCAACAATATATACAGTTTTGATGTAAAGTTTTAAGTTTTGTATTAAAAGAAGACCTTTTGGCAAAAGAAAAGAAATATTTAAAAGTATTTGTATATTGATAAGAAATGTTTTGATAAGAAGTGAAAATGGAAAAAGCTCCAAGGAAAATCTATAAAGAAATAATTGTTACAAGTCTTTTCTTATGCAATTCAAGAAGAAAGCAAAGCCTCCAAACTTGCTTCTTCCTGATCAGAGGTTTTATCTGGATACACCAGTATATTTTTTTAGTTTCCTTGAGACTTTTGTAGTGAAGACTAGAAAGATATAGAGGACTTATAAGTATTAGGAAGCTAAAGGGATATTTTTTTCTTTAATTTTTAAAAAGTTACTATAAAAAAAATTTTTTTAAGAAAAATATTATATACAGTTAAAATAAATAATTATATATATATGATTCTTAAAAATATCAATAAATATATATATTAATTTAAACTTATATTTCTATTTATTTAATTTTTTTGCAAGACACTTTTTAAATTGTAATCTTTATTAATTGTTGATTTAATTTTTACAAAATAACTTAATATAAAATTTATAACAATTAAAATATATTATTATAAATATTAATATGCTAATAAGTAAATATATTATATAAAAATTTTAATTTGATAAAATTTTAAAAGTAACTATTTATTGAATTAGAAGATTAATGTCTCTTTAATAATTTAATTTTTATTTAGATCTGATAAAAATAAGTTTTTACTTAGTAAAATATAGTTAGAAAAAATATTTAAAAAATATAACTATTATTGGTTTGATTTGTTACTATTATATTGATAAATGATTTTTTTTTTAGTTAAGTATAATTATTTTTGTTTTTTTTGTTATAATGTAATTTCAAGAATTTTTTTCTAAAAGATTATATTTTTATTTCTAGGTTTTCATATATTGTTATATAATAATTCAAGAAGTTTGTTAAAGATTTATATATGTTTAAAAGTTGAAATAGGTTTTTAATTTATTGTTATAGTTAATAAAAAAGTTAGACCAATAGTTTTTTTTTTTTTCTGGTAGGTAAACATCATTTCTTTATTTAATTTGTATATTTAAAAGTATACATCGTGAAAGAAACAATATCACCTACATGCAATAGCAACAAGTTTAATGCTAGCTTGCCTACACTATCTATACCTAGCTAATATCAAAAAAGAAATTTTAAAACAATATTGTATGCTAAATATAGCTGAGAGTAGTGGCTATGCTTACTTACTCAGAAAATTTTAATAAGATATAATGAATAGAAAGTAAAATAAAAATGAAATGAGAAAAAAAATGTGCTAAACAAGTATGAATATAATAAAAACTAATTATAAAATAAAGGAGGTCCATTGGACACGCCACTCTGGTAGTTCCACTTCTACGAAGTATATGTTAATATACTTTTTGAATGGTCAGGCTACTCTCCAAAATATATAATAGTATTGACGACATAGATTCTTGATAGCTGGTGATATGTGGTAATATTAGTAGTGGTTTTTTTATTGTTTATGCGGTAATTGATTGAATAATGTGTAGGTTGATTGGTATGAGCCACTCCCAGGCCACTGTTGATATGAGCCACTCCTAGGCTGTTGTTTAAAAAAAGCAAAAATGTTGAAATGGTTTTTGGATAATTGTTTGGACTTGTTAATTATTGTTTTATGATAGTGATATATTGTTGTTGATTTTTGATTGATATTTGGTAGGACGTAATTGTTGTTTTGATGTTTATTAATAGTAAAAGGTTATGTGGTTATACAGATTTCCATTTTTGAAATTGTTTATGTTGATCTTTGATAAATGTGATAGACGTGTTTTGATATTTTGTAAAGTATGATTGGTTGAAACTAGAGTGTAGATCAGTTACCAGGGGTAAGCTGATTATGGTTTTTTAGTAAAAAGTTTTTTGAAAAAGATTTTTGGATTTTTTGTGGCGCAATATAGTATGTTGGACGATATTGAAAGTTATATATTGTATATATTGCTGGTTCCCCAAGCCAACAATATATGCAATTTTAAAGTAAAGTTTTAAGTTTTGCATTAAAAGAAGATTTTCTGACAAAAGAAAAGAATTATTTAAAAGTATTTGTATATTAATAAGAAGTGTTTTAATAAGAAGTGAAAATGGAAAAAGCTCCAAGGAAAATCTATAAAGAAATAATTGCCACGAGCCTTTCCTCATACAATTCAAGAAGAGAGCAAGATCCCCAAACTTGCTTCTTCCTAATCAGAGGTCCCATCTTGATGCACCAGTATATTTCTTTGGTTTCCTTGAGGCTTTTGTAGTGAAAACTAGAAAGATGTAGAGGACTTGTAGGTATTGGGAAGCGAAAGGGATATTTTTTTCTTTAATTTTTAAAAAGTTACTATAAAAGGAAATTTTTAAGAAAAATGTTGTGTACAGGAAAGAGTTTTTTTTTTTTTAGTTAGACCAATAATTATTATTATTGTATTTTGAATATTATTAAAATAATATAAGTTTTATTTAAAAAAATTGTTAATTGTTTTTCTAATAATTTGATATATTAAAAAAATAATTATTTTTAATATATTGTTATTAATAAAACAGATTCAAATATAATTAATAATTTTTTTTAAAGTATTATAATATAGACAAAAATTATTTGAATATAAATGAAGTTTAGTAATATATAAATAAGATTAAGAATCCTAACGATTTTCTTTGATTCTGTATGTAACAATTTTTCTGATTTTACTGCGCCACATGCCGTGTGACCGGAAACCCCTGGGACATCCTGGAATACCCCGGAATACTGTGGAATATCTCGGAACTTCTTGGAACCTTGTGGAACACCCCAGAACCTCCCGGAATATTATGGAACTTTCCGGAATATTATTAATCATTTATTATTAATTATCGTGTTTATTATCTTTATACTTATTTGGGAAACAGGACATTATTATTAAGTGTACGTAACATTTATTATATTATTATTTTTTTCTTATTTTACATTTATGGTACATAAGACCTTCCGGAAAAACCAATAAGGACTTATGTATTAATAATATATATTTTTATTTATGTATTTTTATAGTTATTTATGTAATGGAGAATAGTTATAAAAGGAGGACCTTTTTACCTTTGTA
>CAJVPV010000707.1:0-19583 GCA_910591835.1 Acaulospora morrowiae | reverse complement strand
TTATTCATAATTATAATTAACAAAAAGTTTATTAAAATATAATAAAATAATATAATTTGAATATAACAAAAAAATCGTTCATATAAACTAAGTTATTCGTTATCTTCTGTTTCTTCTTTCTCTTCTTTCTCCTTTTCCTCTTCTATCACTTCTTTTTCTTTTCCTTTAATTGATCTTATTCTGGATAACCTTCTTAGTACTCTTTTTTTCTTCTTTTTTTCAGTTGTTTTTTCTTGCTAATTTTTATACCTTCTATTGCTTTTGCCTTAGCAATTGCCTTCCTAACCTCACTTATTATTGTGCTTTCTTCGGTTTGATGCTTCTCCAAATATATTGATAATTCTTCGGCAACCTTTCGTTTTTTATGTTTTTCTATTAATTCTTCAACTTCTCCTTCCGAATAGTAAGCCCAATTTGGCAAATCTTTGGGTAGTATTATATCATAATAAGTTACAGTCTCATAAGTTCTCTTACAAGTTATTTTTGTATGTTGAATTTCTATTATATATTTGTTCAAAACTTCTTTTAGCAATTTAGTTAACTATATAATAAATAAATATTCAGTATATAAATATTTGGTAAACAAATATTTGACTTTAATAATATTTAAATACCTTATAAGAATGCCAACTATAATCATATATGACTACTTTTCTTTTATTGCTTTCTAAATCAGTTTCACTTTCTTCAGGTGAATGGACCTTCATTTCTTTAAGGACATCAAGCAATTTATCCTGATATTTTGCAATTTCTTTAGACTTGTTTTTAATTAATAATCTCATAGCTTTAATTCTTCGGCTCTTTTTCTTTATTATTCGTTAAAAATTAATATATGTAAAATAATATATATATATAAGCCTAATGTTCTTATCTCACTTAACCGACAGTTTGCATGCAAATGTCTATTGTCTGCATCTAATTTTCCTAATTTTGATTTTAGGTACCTTCCTCTTTAATGATAATGTAAGGCACCCAACCAGTCATGTAGTTGTCTTCGTGTAGGATTAAAGTTTGAAACCATTAAACTCAATAATTCAGATATTAGCTTGGCTAATATTTTTTTATTTTTAAAACTCGAAAAAACTTCGTCTACCCTTAGTTTATAATATTCAAGGAGTGTCTTCACAATATATTTCATTTCATTTTTTGTTTTTTTGGATCTTCTCATAAACTGCTTTGCCCTTACCCTTTATATCTCTAACTGGTCGAAACCTTTGTTCTTGTGGACTTAACCGACGTTCGGTACTTTTATAATCTTCAGCATTTTTATAATCTTCGGCATCAGTATTTTCAGAATATTTGGTATCAAAATCTTTGGCACTATTATTACCGGAATTTTTATCTGGAACTTCTATTGATATTGCAGATGTTCCTGTTTCAAGTGATATGGATTCCCAGATAATCCAGATCTCAGAGATATCACAACAATCGGATCCTTTTTTAAATATGCTATTTTTTTCTTGAATTTTTTCTCTTGGGTGGCAAATGCTTCATTTATATATTCTAAAGATTTTATTGTATTTTCTAAAGCATTGATCTTGTTTTCTAATTCAGCATTTGTTTTTTTTAACTCTTCAACTTCTGTTTGCAAATTTTTAATTTGTTTATCTAAATAAATCAGTTAATTAGTAAAGGTAAGATTTATATAATAATTCGATATTAATATAATTTTGTATCTTTTTCAGCTATTGTATCAACTTTCCATGCTAGTGGAAAATGGATAGATGATGATGATAATGATCTAATCAATTGTCATGCCGAAGTGGAGGTTAATGGAGATTCTATACCAGGTGATGTTAAATAAGACCTTACTTCCTGAATTTCTAACAAAACCAAGGAAAACTCTAAAGATTGCCATGAATGCAAAGATTACTATAATGCGAAGATTGCTGTAATGGCGAAGGTTGCTGTGATTGCAAAGGTTGCCATAATTACAAAGGTTGTTATAATTGTGAAGGTTGCGAAGATGGCGAAGATTGTGAAGATAGTGTAGATTGCGAAGGTTGTAAAGATTGCGAAGGTTGAGAAGATTGCAAAGATAATGAAGATTGCAAAGGTTGAGAAGACTGCAAAGATAACGAAAGCTATTTTCTATAGGATTTTTTTTCCGAAGTTTTTTTTGCTTGTTTGGACATTTTTAATTTTAGATTTCGTTAAAAAAAAGGATATTTATATAAAATTATTTGTATTATAAAATTATATTTTTAATATATTACATGATTTTTTGACTATTTGCTTTTCATATAATATAATACACTCATATTATATTACATTTGTATTATATTATACTTTTATTACATCATGGTTTAGCAATGCGAAATTTAAACAACTTTTTTCATTTTTAGTTATTTTAAATATCAAGAAAGCATTCAATTTCAGCTTTACTTAATGAAAGTTCAAGAAAAGAGTCTAAAAAAAAAATTCCTTGCAATTGTAACAAATGTAATGGATCACTTATTGATGCTCAAACTGAATTTTCTCATAGATATCGGAAATCCAAAAAAAAAGTTACAACAAAGAAAGAATTTATATTTTGATCCAGAACCAGAAACATTCGACAAAATCAAATTATATCTTTAGGTGATCAGAAAAGCCTAATACAAGATCATAATAATATTTTTAATGCCAATATTTTTGATGCTGATATTTTTAATGACAATATTACTGAAAATGATAATGTAACTTTTGATAAATTAAATGACCTATTTGAAGATTATTCAGCATCAGGTTTTTTAGATTTTGAATTATTAGAGCCAAATAAATTTATCAATACTAATGGCTGATTTACATGAATTTTATTATGGATTATAAACTTTAGAATAAAATTTAATTTATCAGATAATGCAATAGAGGCATTTTCAAAGTTTATAAAATTAGTGCTAATTAAAATCAGCAGTAACAAATTTGAATCTTTCTGTGGATCTTTATATACTATCAAAAATTTTTTTGGATTGTCGGATCAATTCGTTAGCTTTGTAGTATGCCAAAAATGCCACAAGTTATATAAACAAGATAAAGTGATCAATTTTCAACAAAACAATTGGCCATCTATCATGAAATGTGTTCATGTTAAATTTCCAAACTCCACAATTCAAAGAAAATATTGCAACACTTCACTATCCACACAATCAAAATCATTAAATAAAAGTATAATCAATTGGCTAGAATTAATTTTCCCTTATGTTACTATTTGGTACCAATTAGCACAAATATATCAAAATCCAGGTTTCAAATCTAGTCTTTGACATTGGACAAATCAGCCAAATTTTGATAAATATCTTTGTGATATTTATAATAACAATATTTGGAAAACCTTTGAAAATGAAAATTCAGAATTATTTTTTAGCAAAGAAAAAACAGATTCACACTTAGGATTGGTGCTAAATATTGACTGATTTCAATTATATGATAACAAAACACATAGTACTGGTGTTATATATGCAGCAATCACTAATCTACCATATGAAATATGGTTTAAGTGTGAAAATATATTGATTCTTGATATATTACCAGACCCTAGTGAACCAAGTTTGTATCAAATAAATCATTACCTTTCACCAATTGTAGATGAATTGTTGCAACTATGGTAAAGAGTAATATTAGATTCTACCGTCGAAAATAAGAATGGGAAAATAATTTGGGCTGCTTTGATTTTAATTTCATGTGATATTCCTGCAGCACAAAAAGTATGTGGATATAATTCAGCATTAATATCATGCCATCACTATAAAAAAAAAACAAATTATGTCAACAATCAATATAATTATGATAGTATGAATGATATAAACGAATGGTTTATATCAAGGAATTTGACAATCCATAGATGAAATTCTATCGAATAAAGAAGTTGTAGTTCTAATGCTACATGAAAATGATTTGTTAGTGAAAATTATGTCAAGTGATCAGAACTTCTCCATCTACCATACTTTAATCCTATATGTACTGTCTTTTTTTGAATATCAGCAAATGGCTTGTTGAACAAATATGAATTGAAGAGGGTATATTAACAAACAATATATTGGATGAAATACAGTCGATAATGGAAAAGTTTCAAGTATTATCAGATATTGAATGAATCCCAAGAAAAGTAAATATTAATGAAGGTTTCTTGAATTTTACTGCTGATCAGTGGTGAAATTTCTTTATAATATATGTAACCATTATTCTATGGAAATATTTTTCAGATACAGATTATCAAATTTTAATGAATTTTGTTAAAATATGTCAAATTTTAGTATATCGAATTATAAGACAAGACTCATTAAATAAAGTACACGAAAGATTAATCAAAGTTATTAAATTAATCGAACAAAAATATGGAGTGAAAAAAATCATACCAAATCTTCATCTTTCCTTGCATTTGCATAAATATGCATATGATTATGGGCCATTATACGTTTTTTGGTACTTTTCATTTAAAAGAATAAATGGTATACTTGATAAGTTTTTAATATATATTAGTTTTATTACTTACAGTATTCATTAATAAACTTTAATATAGGTTCTTTGCTAAATAGTCATCGAAAAATTGAATTGGAATTAATGCGAAGACTAATAAATGATCACTGAATTTTACATTTGATATCAACTTATTCAGATAAAATAGGATTTGAATTTCTTGATAATGGATCAAATGTTGACTCAATTTCTAAACTGGATAAATTTTTAGCTGACAAGTTATATCGATTTTTAAACAACATATATAACATTCATGAAACAGTTATTAATGGATCAGAAAAATTTTCGGGTGAATTATTGTATTTAAAAAAATTGAATTTAATATTACCTGCTGAAATATTGGATCTATTAGTCAAATATTATGAGGCTTCATATGAAACAATGAACTTTCGAAGACCATTCACAAATAATATTAATGATTCGATAATTATTCAGAATAGAACAAATCAATATGGAAGATACCAAATAGGAAGCGAAATTTTTGATTCTCTTATGTCTTCACAAAATGTAAAGGGTTCATTTATGTTAGCCCGATTTGTGAATCATAATGGAAGTGTCGATTTATATCTGGGACAAGTTCAATTTTTTTTCACACATTCAATTAATTTTCCGAATAATATGGTATGCCATAAATTGGCTTTTATTAGATGGTTTAAACCAGTTAATTCAGCAGATATAAGATTTCATTTTGGCTCAGAAAATGAAACGAATGTTGAATTATGGAATACTGAATTTTACCCAATTAAACACGAATTTATAATCCCTATTTACAATATTTTTGACCGATTTATTCCATTTATATATAAAATATCAAATCGGCATAATTCTTATAAATATTTAGTTGTAATTTCACTAAACCGCAAATATAATATTTAAAATCACTAAAAATCAGCTATAATTAGGCATAAAACATTTTTTATTTAAATTTGATTTTTTTAAAAAAAATATACCGTAAATTTTATTTTATTTTATTTTATTATAATTATTACAAAAAATAAAATATTATTTTATAAATCGGCATATACCGAATTATTGCTGAGTGGTATTATGCCGAAATTTTGCTAAATAATACTATGCTGAATGTTGTATCTGAATGTTTGACGAGTGGCAGCATGCCGAATGGCACTATTTTGACTAGTGTTAATAATTCTGTGTTTGATTCCATTTGATTCCAGCTCTTATAGCAAATTTAATAGGTGAATTATAACCCACTTATATTTTTTATATATATGTAAATCCATGCGAGTTTATGTAATTTCAATTTTTGGAACCATAATCTTGTGTTTTTCTTTTCTTTTTGTTTCATACCATATCTGTATATACAGTATTTTCTTATTATTATACTCTTCTACTTTCTTATTTTCTTTTTGTTTTCTTTTATTTTTCTTGTTTTCAGTTCTTCTCTTTTTTCTTTTTGTTTTCTTTTATTTTTCTTGTTTTCAGTTCTTCTCTCAGTTCTTGAGTTTTTTTTTTGATATATTGGATTTTTCTATTTTCTTTTATTTTTTTTTAACTATTGGACACTATGTCTCCATTATTTTTTTATTGAATTGATACATTTTTTCTTTATTATATTTATTTAATTTATATTTTATATATTCTCTTAATTTTTGATTATTTTTTTGTTCTTTATAGTATAAAATTCTTATTTCTTCTTTATTGATTTTTTTTTTTTTCACTATTACTTTTTTTTTTTAATATTTAAAGTGATGCATATCCATTATTTATTTTATTGCTGATAACTTAAAGAAATACAAACTTATTGAAGAATGATATAGATCTTCCATAATTTTTCAATGGATATAATCTGGCCTAAACTATAAAAACTAAAGTAAAATATATTAAAATAAATTTCAAATAGTCACAATTGAAACAATTTTACAAAAAAAATATGTAACCAATTATATAAAAATACTGCAGCCAGATATATAGGTTTGCCTTCAAATCATAATTGGATTGGCAAGCTTGCTTTTCAAAGTTGGATTAATATATATAGGTAGAATTAGATTATTGGTGTTTGGTAAATTCAAGAATATCTTGTTACATAAAAATGCTGCAACCACTTTTAAACAAGTTGGTCTCCAAGTTATACATGTGATAGAAATTGATACAATTTGATGCAATTATTTGATACAATTAATTGAGTCACTATTAAAACATATAAAATAATTAAGTCAGATGCAATTATTTTTAAGAATTTTGACAATTAAGTCAATAGTGAAATAATTTATATCACATGTATACTTCAAGTCACAAAAGAATTTGGCATATTCATTTTTCAAGTATGGTAGAAATATTCAATGGATAGAGTTGTATTGAATTTTCTTAAAGATGTTTTTTACCTAGCCTTGTATAAGAACCTACTGTCATATATCATTCTATCTCAAGAGAAAGATATAGATAGAAAACTAATAACAGGAAGACACTTTGTATAGATAAACCAATATGATATATTAAAGTTTATAAAGGTATACTAAAATTAATATAGTTCTGAGATATATAAGGCCAAGCGAAAGAGGCAATGGTAATTTGTTTTGTAAAGGTCAAGTTATTTTATTAAAAAAGAGAAAAGTTCAACCTTGCAATTTCAAGAAAAATTGAAGACATTTATATATATATTTTTTGATATATAATTGAGTATATGATAAATATATGCTATGTATACTATTTGAGTTATAAGAAAAATACTATCTTTATTAGAACAGTTTGCTATATGTGTTTCATAGAGAGAAATGCTTTGATGGAGATGAGTAATTAAAGATAAATTAAAGAAATAGATAATATTCTAGAGCAAGAATAGCATAAAAAGCATAATGCTTGGAGATAATAGATCAGTAATACAAAGATTATTCTAAAATAGACAATATTACAAGGATAAATGCTAAAAATTAAACAAGAGTAATGATAATCTTTGAATAAAAATCAAGTGTAACACTATATTGTTAAAAGGTGAATAATGAACTTTTATTATTATCATCAGTTCTGTTTGTGAAGATAACTAGAATTCCTGATTATTACATACTACTTACTAGATTTTCCAAATCTTTTTTTGAAAATTCAGATAGTAATGGTTGTACAATAGCTTTTTAAATATATCTAGTATATATAATATATTTATTAATCAGTAAAAATACCAAATTTGATAATAATGGTCATGTCGATCTTTTGAAAGGTAAACTGTTCATCCTTTTTCTGAAAGAAATCATAGAAGAGAAAAGCTTTTTGGAAAAGATTGCTGCTTCTTGATATGGTTTCTAAAAAAAGAAAGTAGACTAGCCAGAGAAGTGATTAAATAGAGAACAATATTTCTAAAGGAAAGAGAGATCTAGAAAAGAAAAACTTTAAGAAAAGAAAAAACTTAACTCTGGCAAGAGAGGAAAGGAAAAAAGAAGAAGGGAGAGAAAATAAAAAAAAAAGATATTGTTGGGATAAAGGTTGAGCCAATTAGGCAGCCAAATGTGATTTTTACATATTGTGTCTAATTAGGGCCTTAATCATAAATAGACTTAGTAAGGTCAAAGTTTAAAAAATAAAGTTATAACTGTCATAAGTCTAGAATAGTCTATAGCAATAAATCACGGAAATGATATCATAATACAAAAAAAGAATAATAATAAATAAATAAATAAATAAGAAGTAGAAAGGAGAGTACAACTAATAATAATAATAATAAAATAAAAAGAATAATTAGGATAGAATAATAATAAACTGATAAAGTAAAAAACTATAAAGTTAAAAAAGGAGCATGAAATAAAAAAAACCCATTTCTAAATTAAAATCTTTCTTTTTAGGCTATATGATAGATACTGCCCAAAAAGAAAAAAACTAATGAATCTTATCCCAATTTAGTACTTACTATAAAAAAGAAAAGATATCAGAGTTCCTAAGAAATAGAAAAAGTAGAAAAAGTAGAAAAATCATCTAGGAAGTATGAATAATGAAAAAAGGAGGCAAAAAAAATTAGAAAGAGTATTATTGGCCAAGTCAATAATACATGCCTCAAAGAAACTTCTACTTATTTACCATTGATGTAATGTGAGTCTGCTAGCAAAAGCAATAGACTTGTCAAAAAAAATCTCAACAATATACAGGGGAATAACAAAAGTATTGGCTATTTAATATAATAATAGATATTTATATTATATTTTATTTTATGTTAATTTTTGTATTTTTTTTTATAAAAAGATATATATGGTTATGATCTATGATCATAACAACTTGTGTCACTGTAAAATACACTGTGAATCACAAAGTTGCACAAAATATATTATTATATAATCACCTTCAAAAATTATTACAGATCAATATGTTTTGAAAAAGAATTAACAACAGATCAAAAATAAAATTATATATACAGTATATTTTGAGTAATTAAAATTGCTTTGAATAAATGTTCTGTAACAAGAGTTGGAATATCAATTATAGTATTGTTGGAAGTTAAGGGGTAAGCTATCTTTTTGTGTTCTTTTATTGACATTATTATTACTATTATTATTATTAAAAGAGATGTTGATACTATTAATACTTATGTTGTTGTTACTGTTGATACCATTGTTATTATTATTGCTTTTTTTTTTTTTTTTTGAGATTTTTGTTTCATTTGATATCAGTAGTGGATGCAGTATTTGCTATATTACATTGGAGTTTCCAGATATGATTGTAGGAGGATATGAAAGCTTTAGTGGATGCTTGAGTCCACTTATATATATCAGATGTAAAGAAAATACCGGTTATAATTCCATATGCAAGTCCTACTACCTGTTGTACATTTAATAGTGGGCTGTTACTACTATCTGGATGGAGAATAAAATTGATAGAGTTTATTACTTGTCTGACTTTTTTTCTTGCTAAAGGACAGCTAAAGATATGAAAGATATTTTCAGTTCAGAGACTGTATCTTGGGCAATATGGATCCTTGTAAAGTTTGGAATATAACTGGTAAAGAAATTCTCATGTTGAAAGTGTACTTGAAAACAATTTGATTCTGAATATAATGAGATCACTATAAACATTGTTGTGAAATTTCTTTAAGAATTTGTTGGAGGAGTTAATTATTTGAAGCCAAAAGCATCATAGAATTGACTGAATATTTTAGTTATGGATGAACTTTTGCAAATGATATAGGATCTAATAATGCTAAAGATTTTTTTGTATCACCTTAAGCAACTACCCAAATCTGTTTTGTTAATGGTAGGATTTTTCATAAAGTAAAGAATTGGATTATTCCATAGGATAGAGTTGATATATCTTGGCTTGGATTTAGGCTTGGTGAATCTGATGATTATAAATTTTTGTATTGTAATTTGTTTAATTTTTGAAGTTAAGATGGCAAAGTTGACTTTCATGTGTTTTTTAGGAAAGATAGAAGGCATTCAAATGATTTTTTTATTGCTTCTGACTTCAATGGTGGAGTAAGGAAGGCACTATTGAATAATGTTATAAATGACTCACAAAATATTGCTAGTTGGAAAACCTGAATTGAATATTGTAATTCTGGTATCATTAACAATAAGTCATGTTTTGAGAATTAAATATGGTATAGGTTATATTGGCCTATTGCCAATAAAGAAGAGAAAGATAATATGAGTGGCAGGATGTTAACTGATTGAAGAGTAGTTTCACTTTCTGTTAGAGAGTTTGTTAATTTTTCAATAATATTATAGAGATAGTACTTGGCATTGAATGAAACTTTATTGATTGTTCAAAGTGAAGAGGCATTGGAGCTTGAAAAGATTATTGAGCAATAGTTGTTAAAAGAAAGATCCAGAGGACAGTCAGAACATTTGATAAGATTGTTGTTAGAATCAATTGTATAATGTCTTTCCTTGAAAAGTGTATTCTCTTGAATATGATGATGTCTTTTGTGAGTTTTGATAATAGCATTTGTGATATGTAAGAACCAGAATATCAAATTTGGATTTGGTATTGATCTGTAAGATCTAATAAAGTTGCTATTGTTGTTAAAGTTTTTGAACCAGGTTGATTTAGAATTACAGTGTATAATACCTATATATGAGAAGAGTTATAACTAGGATAGTTTGATTGGATTGTTAAACTGGAGAAGCAGGTTGAAAAATTTAATGCTAAGATATTGGATGTGTTGACTGCTGTTTCTCTAAGCTGTAATAATAAATTTTTGAAAAATAAACCTATATAATTATAAGTATTTTCTAGTTGAAGAAAGCAGTTTGAAGGATAAATTTGTATATTAAGGTTTTTTGCAGCTTTGGCTATATAAATTATCCAATTATCTTGGTCAATTTTTTTGGATTACAGATTGGATAAAACCAGATGACTTCTTTTTTTTTGAATATACTATATAGTTTGAATTATATTGTTAGCAGGGAAAAATATATAGGTCAATCCGAATCGCCAATAGTCATGTGACTATATGCGAAGCAGCAGATCATAAATAAAAAAATATAACCAGTCGAAAGCTTAATTTGCATGACACAATGGTAATTTAGTAGACATGTCGCAATCTGTATAAATATAGCTAGAATCAGCTAGGATAAAGGAAGAGATAGAAATAGTAGTAGTAAACACAAGAGCCCATAATAAAAATAATTGCTTATTAAATACCATTTGTACCAATTCATATAATAATTAATATATTTACCTTTATGGAGTTATTGGTTGCTGAGGATCCTAAGAGACATATAAGGAAATTGTGATAAAGAATTAGCCTAGTAATACAAGATAAGGAAAAATATTAATATGTACCTTTGATTAAGCAAGCAATCCCTGACCCCTATCCTTATTGTTATGTGAGCCTTAGCTTTGGACTAGTGACAGACTTGCCATATACTGATAACAATATATTTTCTTGTTATAGGAGTGGCTAGCTTGATTATAAGGTTGTTTATGAGACTTGATCTTTAACATTCTTCGAGCAATAGTATACTAAGCCCTCCTTGGCTCATTATAATTAAGTTGAAGTATTTGGAAAAGATTTTATAGTCAAACTTGATTGATTTTTCTTTGGATAGTGTTGAGGAGACTTTTGTTCAAGTGAAAGATTGATAGAAAGTATTTGTATTTTCCTATAATTACTTACTTATAGATATATTGTTTGATTTCTCTTTTCCAATAATATTTATTAAGTTTATCTAGGATTTGTGAAGTTACTTGACTAAAGACTTTCCTGTTGGCCTTGAAAAGGCTGCGTGGGAAAATAAAAACTTCCAAATATTTGATACTCTCATATGATTTGAAGACTTGAATTGAAAGATTTTCAAAGTTAATTGTTCTTGAACTTTTACACTTGACTTTAATGTTATTGATGATTTTGATTTTGTCTTTGTTGCATGTAATGTCATTGATTTGAAAAAATTGATTGGTTGTTTCAAGAAGAGCTTCTATTTTTGCTTTGGAATCAGCAATGAGTGCTAAGTTATCCATGTAGGCAAGAGCATTTGAAGCTAAGTAGCTCTGTATTTTTTTATATCTGGAGAGTTTGAAGATAAGGGGATTATAAAAGATGATCCAGGTAATTAGAGTAATGGTTTCCCCTTGTTCTATGCCATTGTTGATTATAAAAGAGTTAGTTGAACTGAAAGATGGGTTGATAGATATTTCTTTATTAGTAAGCAAGTTGGTAAAAAGACTTATTAGCTAGAGAAGACACTTGATTCTTTTCAAGAACTTCTTGATAGCTGGTATGGGGACAGAGTCAAATACTTTAGCAATATTGAATGAAGCAAACCAAAATTCTTTGTTGCTAACATTTGCAACTTGGATTGCTGAGTTGATGATAATTAAGGATTCAAAAGTATTCTGTCCTAAAAGTTTTACAAAGTTAAACTCTGACAGAATCAAGTTAGATTTTAAGATACTGGAAAGTCTTTTGTTAATTATTCAGTAAAAATTTTTCTTGTGAAGTCAACTAGTGATATTGGTCTGGTATCATTGAGCTTGTGGCTCCAAAAAAGTTTTTTGAGTATAAGAGTAATAGAATTTTACTTTCAGAGGTGTGGGACTAATGAAGAAATTAAAATTTGGTTGAAGATTGAGATAAAGTGGATTGTGATTTTTCCTTTTAACAGTTTGATTACGTCATAACTGATTTTCAATTTTTTTGGAGATTTCTTTTTCAGAAGGGTATGGATGGCTTCATCAATAGTATTGTTATCAAGTAGAGAGAGCACTTGATCATAAATAGTTTGGTCAATTGGCTTGGGTGAGTATTTATCTTGTTAGTTTGAAAAGTTTTCAAGATTGAAATTTCTTTCGCATAGAATATTTTTGAAGTACTTTTTTTTTATTTCTTGGATTGTGTTGGGATTTTCTTCCACTTGATTGTTTTTGTCAAGAACTTTGAAAAGATTAATTCTTGATTTCAAAGAGCCTAGAGCTTTCTTAATATAGCTTTTAGGCTTACTGTAAAAGCTTTTAACTATTTTTTCTTGGTTTAACCGAAACTCTTCAAGGGATTCTTGTTGGTCTTGAGCAATTGCTTTACAAATTAGAAGTTTTTTAAGCTTCCTTAACTCTTTGAGTAAGATATAATATTAGAATTTCCATTGGCAGTTTTATATAGGATTTATAGCTCTTGGCCTTGAAATTGTGCTATAATATAATTGTTTTTGAATTTTAAGATTGTATTGTTAATTTTTCTTATTTGACTTGTGAGTTTTTTCTCTGCACTGATACAGAAGTCTTTTGGAATCATGTTGACTTTGTTTTTTTTTAGAAATTTGTTTATGAAATCTCTAATAAGATCATGAAGCTCATTCCAGTTTGGAGAATTTAAGAGGCTAGTTCAGGATTCTATGTTTTGAATAAAGTTTATGATGTTGATACTGGAGGTTTTCTCTATGTCAAACTTGTAGATGGGCTTGATTTTTCTGAACTCAAAATAGTTCAGCTTAACTAATACTACATGATGATCTGTTGAAATAAAGTCACATTTCTGAACTTTATATCAGACTACTTTAGAAGCTAGATTTCTTAATAATCATACTTGGTTGATTCAGGAGATACTGATAGGAGTAATAAATATAAAGGCTTTCTTATCTAGTTGATGGCCTACATCAATATAGTTATATAGATGTCTATAGAATATCTGTTCGACAGAAGAGATTGAAGTATTAATTGATAGGCTGTCTATATTAAATTCTCTTAGAATTGTGTGATGGAAGTTATTGTTAGTGGCTGTCTTGATTATTTGGATTACTTGCTTAACTGCAGCTTTTTTTTCTGTCTTGTTATGGGGTAGATAGATTGCTGAGATGAGGATATTAATTTTCTTTTTGAATTTGAGCAGAATTGATAAGCAATATTTTAAGTGACTAACAATCTTATATACATGAAAAGTAAGGTTCTTTCTTTAATAAGAGCTGTACCATTTTTTGCAGATGAGCCAGAATTTCTATAGATTATGGACTTTCTATTAATGTTTTTAGGATAGTTGTCTTCTTGTTTAAGTTTGTTCTTGATGCAAAAAAGAATAGTACAGTCTGAGATATAGTTTGCTAAGGCTTTAAGCTTGGTAAAGTTATTTAGGCCTTTAGTATTGATGGTAATAAAGATGAGTTCCTAAAGTATTTAGCATATAAAATTTACATCCCTTTATTTCCACATCTCTTAGAGGACATAATTCTTAGCTCTTTATTTCAATAGGGATATAATTCCAGAAATGATTTGTATAGATACTTAAAACTATAAAGAACCTTTGTAGGTAGTTTTTTTTTATTTCTTAATATAGAAATGAAAATTTTTAATAATAAGGGACATTTGAATTATGTCCTTACAAATAATTTAGGGACCTATCTTTAAATGGTGATAAGAGTAATTAAATCTTGGATTGCATTTGATATGGATTTATTATTGATAATGTTTGAAGGTATGGTAATGATCTGGATATGGTAAGGTGATGAAAGATTGAAGTTGATAAATAAAGTGGCATTAATTGTTGTGATTAAATAAGTATAGTTGTTTGAATTGAGAGTAATGTTTGACAAGTTGGAATTTAAATTATTTGTTATGATTTGATTATTAAATATAGTAATCAACATAGGAAGGGCATGAGATCAAACTTTAGTTCAGAGAATATCTTTTTTTATGATAAGGAATTCAGAAAGTTTGAGAAAGAAAAAGATTTGATGTAATTGAAAGATAAGTGTAAGGAGGATATCATTATCCACCAAGAGAAATTTAAGAGGCATTAGACTCCTTTCTTTTAGAACTCTATTTATTTTCAATAGATCTTCTGGCAGTGGGATTTATAAATTGATAAATCAGTTTTTTGAAATTCTCTGAAATTCATAGTGGTTATGTAGAATCTTGATTTTTTCTTTGAAAAAAACATTGCTGTGAGAGAAATGCTTAATATTTAGGTTTGAGTTAATATTACTGAGTTTCTGTGATAACTTTGACTTGTAGTTTGAGAAATCTCTTCATTTACCTAATGGACTTCTAAGAAAAGTGAAAATCGATATTCAGATTTCAGATTCTTAATTAGAAATTGAATATCATATGGATTTGTAGTGGGGATTTAAATTCCTAATTTGAAATATATCTGTTGATCATTGATAAAAATATTGAAAAGAGTTTTTTGGACTTAAAAAAGTTGAAGAAGAGGTGTTCAAAATAATATTTGGACCAGAGTTCTTTAATTACCTCTCTAATGTTATATTTGGAAGTATCTAGTGGGAAAAACTTGATGAATTTTGATTTGAAAAAACTAGAAGATAAAGAAAGAGGAATTTTGGATAAGGAAAGATCAAAATAGGATGAAAAGATCTTGGTGAAAACAAAATAAAATTTTTTAAGTTCCCTAATCATGTTACTCAAATTCTTGAGATCCTTTCTTCTTTTGACTAGAAACAAGTGTGACATTTCTTTAAAAAAATTTTGAGGATTATTGGGAAGATTAAAAAGGGTAATAAAGTATGAGTCTGGTAGGAAGTCAATTTGTATATGGAATAAAGAGAACCTGCTATGCTTGCTGTTGTGCTTCTGTTAAGAATAGGGATTCTATGGGAGATTTTGGCCTTTACTTGTGGAGGAATTAATTCTAGGGATGAAGATAGCTTTGGTAAATTGTTATGAAACATTTTTTTACAATTCCAAAGAATTTTGTGATAATCTAGTTTGGTGCTCTCTTTAGGATGGCACAGGTAGTTATATCCATATTCCATAATTTGTACGAATAGATAGAGGCTAAGATCAAATATATTGATATATCTTAGATAGGCAATAAATAGGCTGGTGTTTAAAAAAAACTTAATCTTGGATTTAACTTCTCTATTGAGTTTTCCAACTTTGTGTTTCTCTTTATAGATTTTTCAAAACTGGCTTTTAAGTTTTTCATATTCTTTTTGATGATATTCTTTTAATTCTGTTTTCTTGTTGAACCTAAGAAAACCTCTATTCCTTGCTTCTATTTTAATGAAGATTACTAATTTTGATTTCTGCTTGACTTTATCTTTTGAGTACTGGTTAATATCTAGCAGGAGATTAATAAGTTTAAAAGAATTGTTTCTAATGGTGATGTGAAAGTGAAATTGCATGGTCACATGAGTCTATGCAATGATGATCCTAAAAATGACAAATCTGAGAAAAATGAGATATCTGTAATATATTTCTTTTATTTGATTTCTTTGATTTCTTTGATTTATTTAAGATATTTGATATAGTTGAAAAATTAGATATATTAGCGATAGTTGAGATAGTTTAGATAGTTGATATAGTTAATATATGTGAGATAATTTTTTGTAATTAGCATGTATATAAGGAGAGCGAAAATATCTAAATAAAATCGACTAATAATTTACTTGTTAGAAATCTATTGATCTATCAATCTACTTGTTAATAATTGTTCAAATAAACTACTGTGCAAATGCTAGACATTTGAGGATAAAACTGCGACCATAAAGGACTTTGAAAGAGTTTCAAGAATAGTTTGGAAGTGTGAATGCATCATTGCTACAACAGGAACTTAGGTATAGTTTGAGTAGGCGAATGTGCATGCTAACGGTTGAATTTGAGTTTATTTTTTAGTGAAAGAGCAGGATACTCGGACCAAATTATTACGCCTCAGCCTTAAAAACTTAATTAATAGAGAGGACCTTGAAGGATCCTCACAGTGATAAGCTTGGATATCTACTGGATGATATAGTAATGTTTACTAATAAGCTCTTCTGGTAAGTTGTACTCATTGTCTTCTTTATTTGAATTAATAGTTACAATATATCATAGTCTTCTATCCCTAAGGATTTTAGTAGTAAATTGTTTTTATATAACTATAGTCTTTTAGAAGCAACTTCTATTTTTTCCTAAAGACTGCTGCTGAAAGCTGTGTTCCTTTTTTTTTTTTTGTAGAATGGAATTAGATGCACAGTTTTTATTGAATAATTATTAATTTTTACATATACATCAAATATCCTCTATTGTATTACAACAGCTAAATACTAGCCTATCTATTTATTATCCTAGCAATACTAGTAACACTCATCAAGTAAATTCATATTTTTGAAGGGAACCTATCTAGGGGATAGAAATCTTATCACTAGTTTTAAACCATCCAACCTACCAGTTCAATTTGTATAAGGGCTGAGGGTACTGTTAACTATTTCCTAAGTTACTTATCACATTACATCTTTCCATTCATGTAGCTGATGTAATAGAAGGGCCTCGATATTTTGATGGTTCCTTAGTGAATGCTCTGGTTTTGACTACTGGTTGGCTTTAAGCTACCAAATCTAAGGGCCATATGGCCAAGTGAGGCATGACTACTTAAGGAATTCCTTAATCTTCTAGTAGACACTCCAGTTTCAAACTGGTTGGCTTAAGCTGCCAAATCTAGGGGCATAAATGTCAAGCAGGGCGCAACTCCTCACGTCAATCAAGAGGAGAAGTCATATCATACAATAGTGACAGTAATACAGTACTCTTCTTCAAAGCTTTCTTATTCAATAGTTAACAGGAAAGGAATATGTTATGTGGGATTGGATAAGATGAAATACAGCCCAATCTGTATACCCAAATGAGTAGTTGTGATTAATAATTGGTAAGAGTTAGCTAAGATAAAGTATAGCCCAGTCTGTATATTCAAATAAGCGGTAACACCTTTTGTTAGACGATCATCGTGACACTATCCAGATGATCGTCACTTACTACACCTTAACAAGAAAATCACAATCTCAATACCTACTGGATTAGCATGTAAAATGGCTTCTTATGAGAAACAACATGCAATTGATTATAATATCAGATACCACATTAATCTGTTCAATCGCTTTTACATGGGATTGAACTGATATCTTGTGATCTGTTCTATGAAGCATTAACCACTGTGCTATAGACCCACAGATCTAAAAGCTGGATTTCTTTCTTTATATATTGCTGGATTTTTATATTCAGATTGTTAAAAGGGTTTTTATAACTTTAAATAAATAGGTGAGAAAGAGTGAGACATTGGAATAATGGAGTTGTTATATTGTTGAAAGTTGTTAATAGTAAGTGAAATAATAGGGCTAATTAGTATTTGGGTATTGAAGATGTTTTCTTTTTCTTGATAAAGATAGGAACTTGTAATATTTTCCATTTCTATATTTTCTAAAATAGGAAAGTTTAAGTTGATGAAAATTAAGAGATTGTTTTTATAGGATTCTTGTAAGGGGGATCCTTATGATTGGATGGCTGATTTTGCTAAACTGGATGATCTGACTGTAAGTCTTTTGATTGGCCAAGATCTGATTGGCTGGGGGTTATTACTAATAATAGATTCTGATTGGTAATTGAAGAGCTAGTTGACTGGCCTTAAGAATTAGTGAGAAAGTTTGTGAGTAAAGACAACTCTACATTAGCTGGCATATGAAGAAATACTTGGCTTGCATTGACAAGTTGATATATTTTTGTGAGAGAAAAAGTTTTTTGTTTTTTGATGCCAGCCTTAATAACCTGTATTATGTTTTAGGGAATATGTTTGAAGTAATTCTATTCCTTCACTATTATCTTTTGGAAGACTTTATTTCTAAGCTGTCCATTTTTGACAAAAAACTTTTAGAAAAGTTTTGAAATTTATCCAAAAGATATAAAGATTTTTCTTTGAAAACTGAAACCTGTGCAAAAAGGTTTTCATTATTATCTATGACTGAGAATTCTATCTGAAATATCAATAGGTTTGAAAAGTCTGGTCTGGAGATATTAAATATGGGTATAAGCCATCTGTTGGGATGATTTCTAAGCAAAGAGATTGTTTATGTCCTGGAGGATTCTATAAGAATGATTTCTTTATTCTTGTTTTGATAAATAATAAACATGTGATGTCTTGTTTTATCTATAAGAATTATGTCAAGTAGTAGATTAATATTATATTAGGGTTTTAGAGATACTGTTTGCTGGACAGCATAGTCTAAAAGTGTGTTTTGATTTGATGTTGATATTGTATCCTAAAGGCATGTGTTTTTTTATTTACTATTATTGGTATATGACAAGTTTGTCACTAGTCTGAAGCTAAGGCTCATATAATGATAAGGATAGGGGTTGAGAATCGCTTGCTTAACCAAAAGTATATATTAATATCCTTTCTTATTTTGTATTGCCAGGCTAATTCTCTGTCACAATTTCTTTATATGTCTCTTAAGATCCTCAATAGCCAATAATTCTCCAAAGGTAAGTATATTAATTATTATATTAATTAGTACTAAATGGTATTTAATAAGTGATTATATTTATTGGATTCTCTTGCATCTATTACTATTACTGTTATTATTATTATTCTAGTTGATTTTAATTATATTTATATAGGTTGCAATGCATCTACTGAACTACTATCACATTATACAAATTAAGCTTTTGGCTGGTTAGACTTCTCTATTCATGATCCACTGCTTCATATCTAGTCATGTGCCTGTTGGCAATCTGGATCGATTGACACATTTTCCCTTGCTAATATTATATATTTGTTGTTTAGGAATATATATATTCTATTTAGTGTTTTGAGATGATTTGTTTAGTAATATGTAACTAGGAGACATGTGTTGATGTTTTTAATAAAATTTAAATATAGGTCTTTGAGTAAAGTTGCTTTAATTGACATGTGCTATTTTTAGAACTTGTTAATATATGCTATTTTTAAAAACAGTTATTGTATCTGGTACATGCTATTTTTAGATATT
>CAJVPV010000706.1:0-19588 GCA_910591835.1 Acaulospora morrowiae | reverse complement strand
ATCAGGACAGAGTTGTGAAATTGATTGAAACAATAATTTTGAATTGTTCATGTTAATTTATTTAATAGTGTTTGAAATAAAACATATGTTGAATAAATTAAATCATTGAGGATTGAAAATTGTTTTTATCAATAATTTTTAAGTCTGTCAAGGGAGGAACTGAAAGTTTCAATATATTTTATTGTGAATTTCATCTTCTTTTGATTTTCTTTAATATTTCTTTGATTATTTTCTTTTATTATTCTTTATTCTGTTCCTATTTTCTTTAATTTATAGAAACACCCTGTTCACTGCGAGTCTAAATTAACACAATTTTCATTTTGCTCTCCCAAGGCAGTAACAATACCTTGGACAATAGCCTAGCCAATCAAAGTAGTATATTCTTCAATATACTCAAACAGAATGGAACTATCAGAGTGGTATACCAAGGACCTGTAGGTCTATAATGTAGTGGTTAACACTTCACAAGTTAAATCACAAGATACCAGTTCAATCCCATGTAAGGATAGTTGAATAGAAATCAATACAGTATTTGGTGCCATAACCTGTATAAGTGCTGTTTCTCATAAGAAGCCATTTCATATACTGATCCAAGTAGACATTGAGATTGTGATTTCCAGAAAAAGCATTGTAGTGTGACAATCATCTGGTTGGTGTTATAATGATTGCCAGAAGTTGTAAGGAGTATGAGATATCCGCTTTTGGTAAAAGATAGCTCAGTGATCATTTTCCTGTGATACCTGGTGTCTCTTCCTATAGGATAGCTGGAAAGGTCCTATTTCAATCCAGTAATAAATCACTTTGACAGTTACTTATCCCGAGAAGGTGACCCAGCAGTAAGACTGCTAGGTAATCTTGTGAATATTTAAATGGGCAATAAGCCTGGTAATATAAGTTCCTTGGATGTTCTTGGGTAGCTTGAGGGGGTGGAAATTAAATAAAAAATAGTGCGTTTAGCTGCAGGTGGTTGGATCTGGAAAGATTAAATTGTAATGTTCTATTCATCAAATATAGGTACTACCCCTAGTGTCCCAAATTTCAAATTCTCCTTAATTTTATACAATGTCAAATAGAACATCTAGTTACACTAATAAGATATATTGCAGTAAGACTTGAGATAACAATACATATATAGGTAGGCTGTACCCAGATGATATACCTGTGGGTGAATTTTAATTATAATGATTGTAAGTGTGAATAGAAATGTATAATGTATGTTGTTTACAGCACAATTAATAAATTAGAATAAAACTTACTTGCAATACTAAAAAAAAAGCGTGGCATGCCAAATAGGCATCCTTAATTATATAACTAGTTTTATTACATTTCTTATTTGTATAACATTAAATATAGAATTTACTTTCCTTTTTTTCTCAATTTTCTTTTACTTCTTATTTTATTTATGTCTAATAAAAAATTCCGAATAAGTAAATATAGCTATTACTCAGTTATATTTAGCATATATAATATTGTTTTAAAATTTTTTTTCAATATTAGCTAGGTATAGATATGTAGGCAGGCTAGCATTTAACTTGTTATATGCTTTGTATCTAAGAAACATTATTTTTTTTACTAGTGTATCTATCAATATCATAAAATAAAGAAATGGTGTTTACTTACTGAAAAAAAAAAACAAAAAAAAAACACTTTTTTACTCTTCTTTCTATACTTGAAAATTTTCTTTTTAAGAAATTTTTTTGTTTACTTTTTTTTCATTCTTCTTTCTCTTCCTCACTTTCTTTTTTTTGTACTTTTTTCTTTCCCTTTTTTCATCTTTTTTCATCTTTTTATAAACTCTCTTTTATATATATTTTTCTCTTTTTTTCTTTTTTTTATCAAAGTAAGATTTTTTTCTTTTTTTAAAGATTTTTTTTCTCTAGATCTTTCCTTTTTTTTAATATATCATCTTCTATCTTATTACTTTTCTGGCCAGTAGACTTTCTTTTCTTAAGAACCATATAAGAAGTAACAAGGTTTTTACAAGATGTGGGCTTTGAAAATTTTTCTCTTTCTTGGCTTTTTAGAAAAAGAACAGATGGTTTATTCTTTTCAAAAAATTAATATGGCTATTATTATTTAATTCGGTATTGTTTACTTGTTAATAATAAGACTAAATACATTTAAAAAACTGGTGTACAATTATTATTATTCAAAAGTATTCAAGAAGTTGTACCTTATAGTATCCAGAACAATATAGTAACCAATGCCAATGCAGTTAACAATAAGCTAGATTAGTTTGCAGGTGTCATACTGGTGATTGGAGAATCTAGTAGGATAATATGTAAGGATCAAAAATTTTAGTTACTTTGCAACATAAGCTGGTAATAACAATGAAAGTTTCTCATTTACTCTTTAACAATATAGGTCTCATTGTACAAGATTAGATATTAGTACTTTTAAAAAACTCCAAAACAAAACTTCATCCATATAACACTTCCATCATACTTGAAAAATAGATGTGCCAAATCCTTTTCATTACTTGAAAGCAAACCTATATAAAGTGACTGCAGTGTTTTTATATAAAAAGATAATCACAACTTAACTACTTTCAATACTATTTTGTTTGCTGAACATCAAGTCACATTCATAAAGTAGTTGCAGTGTTTTTATATAATTAGGCATTCAAATTAATTTCTAGTTAGCTAGATATCATTCAAGACTATAATATAGATTTTAAATTTATTTTATTGTATTTCTTGAGTGGTACCAAGGAGCTTAGGATGTGGTTCTTCTATAGGCCTTGTATTTAACTCTTCTTAGTAAAAAAAGATGTATATTATGTTAATTATGTTGTAAATCTTGTAATCACAAGTCTAAAATTATAATAATAAAATAAAACATGATAGTCATTTGCTTTTTCAAAAATAAATAAATAAATAAAAGTTTTATATTTAATATCAGTTTTATGATTTTTTAAAAAATAAATAAATAAATAACAAAATTGTTTAATTTTTTTTTAATGTAATAGAGTTATTTTTTATTAATAATAAATAATATATTATTTATAACTTTTTTATAATTGACTGTAACTTAGCAATTAAATAACTTAATTTGAATGGATAATATTGTTAATTATATAAGAAAAATAATTCTTATAATATTAATTGTTATTGAATTGTTTAGTCACAATATATTATAATGAGCATAAGAAAAACAATTATAATTGAAACTATTTGAATAATACTTTAATTATTTATAAAAGTAATGAAAATTTTACTTGATAAAAAGATTTTTTAAAAAAATTTAATTCTTGAATATCAAGTTTTCATGTTACAAGAAAGGATTTTATATCAAATCTTGAAATATTTTTTGAGATTCATTTTATTTTTAAAACACATGTTTTTAAATACAATATATTATTTCAATATATAGTATAAAAATATAACAGTATATACAATATATATATTTATTTAGTAAATATTTTTTTAAAAAGGTTTTGCTAATAATATTTGATTTTGATTTATTGATTTATATTTTAATGGATTCGTGTGTCAATAAATAAACAACAAAAAAATGAAAATGAAAATGAAATTTTTTAAAAAATAGAACTTTAATTAAAGACATACAGTATAAAATTTAAAATTCAATTGTGAATTTGGATTTTTTTTATATAAAATTGTCTAAAACTTAAGGGTTATCCAAATAATAATATTGTCTACATAAAAAATAATATCACGTACTAATTATATTCACGGTAGTGAATTATATTTTCCATAGGAGATTCAGAATTTATGAAATCCCAGTAACTATTTAAAATTAAATTATATTTACCTTTGTATTTTTTTTTTTGCATAACGATGTTCTATTTTTGTATATTTTTCCATGACTTTGTAATTTTTGCAACAATATTGTATTCATTGCACAAAATAGGTTTATTTCATACAAACGACCTGAAATGGGTTTACAGTATACCTTTTTTAAAAATCTTGGCGTCATAAGTGGTGGTCATCATGGCCACATAAACTTCCAAGAAAGATGTCAACGTCTGTTCTATTTTTCTATAAATATACCAATTAATATTTACGGTAATTAAGTGCTGATTAGATATGCTTGATTTTCTCTTGATCAAATTTATTTGTTTAAAATGTGCGCGATTAAATGCTAGCGTCAAGTTTTTTATAGTAGTCGGTATATTTATGTACATTGACACATATCATCTATTCCATTTTTGTCACATCAGACTTTACTAATTTTAATTACCAACCACCCCTATTTGGTTTTGTTTACCAAAAGTTTGAAAAAACATGCGGGTGTAAGTTTTAAATTTTTCCAAGTGTAGATTGGTTGTTTGAATGAGCATATAATTGGACATAGAAAGGGACTTTTTTTTGAACTTTTCATGATGAAAACGACAGTTTTATACGGTTAGCGTTTATTGTTGCGTGTCGAATTTTTACATCTTGTGGAATTAAGATATCTTCATAGGACGAGAGGCGAATCCGACCTGACAGAGTTCTCTATTCAGTGAGACGCTACAAAAACGAATTACGTGCTTGTATGAGACATAGAAGGTACAGAAAAACAAAGATAATTCGCTCAGAGATCGGGATCTTGTAGAAAGAACTTTACCCTGATCTTCGTCTTGTGTGATAGCACATCAGGAGGCGTGACCTTTTTCTCATACTAATTTTACATAGTGTTGGCGTTAATTGGAGAGTCTGTCGCTTCCTTGAACCGGCATTCACGTAATTTTTCTTTTTGATTGTTGAGGCGCGTATAATTGGCCGAGTTAAAACAAGAATTCTCCTTTTTTATTTGTTCATCTCCCCGTTTTTTTTTGATATGACGACTTTTATATCTCAATACATGTTATACTGCTAAGAATGAAGTATAAATAGTCGTGATAAATTCTAATATTAAATATATCTAATGAAAGA
Organism: Acaulospora morrowiae; assembly: GCA_910591835.1. Classification (NCBI taxonomy): domain Eukaryota; kingdom Fungi; phylum Glomeromycota; class Glomeromycetes; order Diversisporales; family Acaulosporaceae; genus Acaulospora; species Acaulospora morrowiae. The sequence continues at coordinate 14,711 of CAJVPV010000706.1, read as the reverse complement.
TTACGCAAAGTCTAATGTCCAATGAGTATGTAAAGTCTATAGTTTAAAAAAGTCCATAGTCTAATTAGATACTTTATATATTATACGAGTAATATAATTTACCTCTAACAATAGATTTTCAACAAGAGCTAATGTAACTAATGTACGTAATTAACGGTGACGAACTGGAATTTCCTCTAGGTTAATCATCTGAGTGATCATCGTTTGCTACGACATTAGGTTTTTTAAAGAAAAGAGATATCCTCAATCATCATGCGTTTTACTATTACGGGTTTCATGATTTTTCGATGTCCCTGTCAAATCGGCAAAAGAACTCATATTTAAGCTCCATTATTATCCATTCCTCTGTTCTCTGTTCCTGAACTGTACAAAACTCTCTCATTGTATTATTTTTATTATACGTGGAGAAATTAAATCAACTTTTTTTATCGACTTATGAATGAAACACTCACAAGTTGAAAGGTGAAATTTACAGAATGAAACACATTAAAAACATTATCACACTTGCAGCAATTTTTCTACTAATATTGCAAAGCAATGCACAACAACTTCCTGGGACATGGCCTGAGCTGGATAAACCTCCACCATACGATCAGAAATTTAATGGATTAGTCGATTTCACCAAGGTCCCGAGCGCTCCCGTTAAGAATTCGGCCGATGATTGCGCTCAAGCTAACAACTATTGCGACTGGTATGTGGTTTTTTTCTTTTTCTTTTAAGAAACATCCCACCTATTGTGAACACGTGACTTTAACTAAATGAACTTTCTTAGGTCATGTACAGGCTGCACTGTAATGTATCTCTCTTTCTTTACGCGACTAATATTGTTGATCAAAGTATTAACCAACTTATAAACGACAGCGTGATAGTGACATCGTGGAATGTCCTAATAAAGGCGGTAAGAAACATTTCTTTGGTGAGATTACATGGAAGACGATTTGATCTAAGCTATGAATTTTTTTCACAGATTGGGGTCTTAGTTTCGATGATGGTCCATCGTGAGTTTTTTTCCATATTCTATGACATCAAATCTAATCAAATCGCATTTAACGCCGCATCTCTTGATAGGGAATACACTGATTCCGTACTTGATTACTTGGCATCCCAAAATATCCGGGTAACTTTCTTTGTAGTTGGTTCACGAGTATATGAAAATCCCGGAATTCTGCTAAAGGCCGTTCAAGCAGGTAGTATTTCGTTTGTAAATGAAAAGAAAAAAAAAAGTTCGAACGAAAATTGGTAAATTCACATGTCAATCTAAAACGATAGGCCACCAGATAGGCGTGCACACATGGTCTCACACCCCTCTCACCACTCAGTCCAACGAGGCAATTGTCGCCGAAATGCAGTGGACCGCAGAAGCTATAAAAGCTGCTGTTGGCGTGACCCCCACATATATGCGTCCACCGTACGGCGACTTTGATGATCGCGTTCGTCAAATTGTCATCCAACTTGGCTACAAGCCCACCATCTGGGATAGAGACACTAATGATTGGCTGTCAGATCAAAATCCAAGCTTCGATCTTGACTGGGTCGAAGGTAATTTCTCTCAGTGGGTAAAAGAACCGAGTACCACGGGACACATCTCACTTGAACATGATCTTTATAAACAAACCGCTGCACAAGCTCCTAAGGTCGTACCCATTGTAAAAGCAGCTGGATACAATATTCAACAGATAGCGGTTTGTAGAGGTGACGATCAACCATATCTTGAAGATGTGAAATTAAATTCTACCATAGGTGATAATAGCACATCATTTACCGGACTATCGACCTCACAAACAGCCACCGATGGTGGTTCATTGGAAACCGGTATTAATTCTGCCGGTGACGTTCCAACTTTTACAAATACCAGAGTTGCCTCGACATCCATTCCACACGTATCAAATGCAAAAACAAACTTACCGTTTTCTTTACTCATCATAATACTAATTAATTCTTATGTAATATCATGTACTGTATATATGCACTGAATTCGTCGGAGATATTATAATATACTTGTATCTACAGTAGAATAGTAATAGTTATAGGATTTACACATTGGTATGTTTAATTATAAATCTGCTGGAATGGGTGTTAAAAAATAGATGGTCTATACTTTACAGTGTGCATAAATATGAAATTTCAGTAAACTCTGAACGTGTCTAGACATGTATTATAAGATGGATGCAACTAAAACCCGCTATCTCTACTGCATGCAACCAAAGATTAACAATCACCCACCATAACACGTCAAATCCACGTACAAAACCTTCATTTGCCACCACCCACATCGCTAGGACCGAAAGATACCACACTCCAGTCATCACCACCGTCTCCTCTATAGTGACAATTATCGGTGAAATTATTGTAGCCAGAACCACCGGAATAAACATTAGCATCTTCATCCGTCTATTTAAACTTGAATACTTGTTCCAAAATACAAGGATTGTATTAGACACAAATGGTATGTAGAATATCACACATATCATTATTCCCAGAGGCATTGCACATATTATGTATATGGGAAAGAAAAGTATCGCCAACAGTATGTGAAGAATGTGAATATCGTAATAATTTCCGGTGGCTTTATTCTTACAATCGCGATTTTTTTGAAGGAGGGTGATGTATAAATGGTGCCAAGTAAGAATCATCAATTTCCATGTATCTTTGAAAGGTTTCGTTATTGGTTGTGATGATGAGATACGTTTGGCTTGAGATTCAATGTCACTCTGGATTTCCGAGATACCGCAATATATTATAAAATGGACCAACGCCATGGTCGGGGAAATTTTGTAAAATTCAACGTCATTGTGAAATCCGTCGTAATATGTCTTTATCGGTGTGTGCAAAATTATGTAAAACACATAGAAAATTGCTATAAACAAGCAAATCGGAAAGTATAGGACAATGACGACCGGTGAAAGGCTGAAAAAAAACGCTTTTAGATTGGGACCGACGCATTTGTTGGTTATTAGAATGATATAAAAGTAATATAGATTTCGCGGGAAGAAGATGACAAAAAGAAAAATAGTTGATAACATGCAAAATAGTGAAATTGGGATGACGTAAATGACAAAATCCAAAACTATCAAGCAGATGCTTGATATTGCGTAAAATATCTTGTTCATTTTAAAAGTCAAGTCCGAAGAAATTCAGCTCTAGGAAGTTTGAATTTTGTCTAGGTGTAATCAATCTAGGGCGCAAACCTTGAAATTTTTTTGCAAGGAAAAAAAACAAAATTACAATCATATTTGTAGTATTTCGCATACAATTTTCGAGTCAAATCAACCAAATAATAGCCCTTGTCAAATTGATTATCATTCGTTATTCTCGTGAATTTGTAAGCATATGAGTTCTCAATATGAACCATTGGTAAATCAACGATAAACGTGACTTTAGTATATAGTGTTGGGTTGGAAAGTTATAAATTAGCCAATCAGAATGCACGATTATTGGTTTTTTTGTCAACTAAGAATACCTTATAGGTCCATATGATTCGCAAATTATGGGTTTTCTTTTTTTATTATTTAAATGTCAAATTGAATAAAAATTATAAATCCATAATGACAATACAAGCATTTCGTGTGTTGAGCCCGAGTGCTTAATTAAATTAGGTATTTAGATTTGTCATGTTAATTATTCCTTTATTTCTTAATCTGTATATTATTTTCCAGGTAAATTTATCTGGTGATTTTTTTTTATACCTCGATTATTGTCTTCCAATCGTGTTATCATTTCCATAATTAAATGATTCAAGAGTTCATTTGCTTTTACTATTTCATGGCATTGTTTATATTTATGGGTATTTGGCTGATTCTTTTTGAAAACGACAAAAATGTTATATACGATATTTTGATCCCTATTTTTTTGAACAATACATATACAATATAAATTCTAGGAGTACAATTATAAAGTCAGAAAAATCCCTGTCCGCCTTCAAAAAGAATTACTCATTTCTGATAGTTTATAAAAATAGATTCAAACGAATTAAACCTATTTTATAAGATCATAGAATTCCAATACTTTTACAACTATTTGATACGATATTAATAAATTAAACTTTGAAAAAGAGGTATTCAAGAAAATTAGGTAAAATTTGTTTTAAAAAATTTACTTTACATATACCGTATATCATAATAATTACATAATTCAAGATTTTTTGATCTATCAAATATTAAATATCACAGTATTAAATTTTTACAGATTATATAGTTTAATCACATATACATTTTAATTTGATAACAGATGAAATTATTACAATGTTTAAGATATTAGTATTTTAAAATCATTAGTAACAAAATATAGTAGGTATTTTTTTTATAGTTGTTATTATTTTATACAACATATATTTATATTACTTCAAATTTAATAAATAAATAATATATATATATATATATATATATATATTTAAATTCAATTTTTTTATATAATATCATATATCTTTTATTAATTTTATAGCAATTAATTAATTGTTATTATTGCAATCTTGTTAAATTGATAATTAAATTTTTCATGATAATAAATTGATCATTAATTGTTATTATATTTGATTTTTATATATTGCAAATAAATTAAATTTGATTATAATTTAGCAATTAAAATAGGATTATTTGAATTAATATTAATTTTGGATTATTATTTCTTATTTTCAATTTATATTAAAAAAAACCAAATATTATTTAATTGACTTTTATAATAAATTTAACAAATATTTCAAATATTAACAAACTTCAATTATAATAAAATATTTTTTAACAATACTGTAAAATATTTATTATTTTATTTTTTTCAATTAAGTATAAGAAATTAGACATATTATAATTATTTAAATAAGTTTTGTTCAAAATGTGGCATGTATATAAAGAATATTAATTAACTATGTTTTTAAATTCTTGAAAACAAAAAACCAAGCTTTTAAATTTATTAATTTATTGATTTTCATTAATCTTATTTTACATTTTGATAAATCAATTACTACTTGTTTTGTATTATTATTATTAACAGTATAATTTTTATATCCAATACTAACAATTGGATTAAAGTAGCCACCGAAGCCTATTATTACCTTTATCTTTTGAAATTTAATGAAATAATAATCAAAGTATCCTCCTATCACCTTTCAAGAAATAAAATCAGAACCGCTTAATTCCTTCTTTAGCAGTCTCAAAACTCTTTCCTCATTGGTGTATCCACTCTAGTTACCGATAAATTTATTCTAAGCAAAAAAAAATATTTGGTTTAATTCGCGTATTTCCAAAGTATTTTCTGTTTCGAAATCTTGAATCATATCCTGCTGTAATTCATATGCTTTTAAAGTGGATTCTGTTGATCTTTTATTTCTTCTCCACAAAAAAGTGTATTGATTTTATTATATTTTTCAAGTCATTGTGTAAGTATCGTTCCACCTTTCATTTCGAAAAAACCATGAAATCGATCTACAAAATTGTATAATATCATCATCCGAAAATCAAGTAACACCCTAATGTTCGTTTCTTTTGAATGATTGCGTGATTCATAACTATTTTCCGATATTCTCTATGGATAATCAAACGTTCCTCTTTCTTGGATCTGATAAAATAGTGGTCGAAATAATAAAAATTAACAGGTTGATAACTGTGGATTTACACGTACATGATTGATACTTACGATTTTGTTATCACTATATCAAATTTTGTTGAACAAACCCAGACATTTGAAAAATATGAATAGTCGTGTCCAACCACTGCTAATGCGTTGTCACCGTTTAGCTTCATACTGATGTTTCCTTTTATACTTATTAAGATTGGACCTCAAATTTTAGTGTTTCCAGACTGTATCGCATAATTACTAAAGGTGTATCAGCACTCTTTCCAGAGAAATAATAATCTGTGCAGTCACATTGATTTTTGATATTAGAAAAGGATGAAGACCAGATCCCCTTTAATGACTACCAATTTTCCACTATTAAGAAATGCGACTGCATCAATCATTCCATAATCATTTAATATTTTCCTTAATCCGGTGTTAATATCAAGAAGTTCTATTGAAATAAATTACTGTATATGCGATATTAGTAAGACGTAATTACAACTTTTTTCTTGTTCCTATTTTAAATTCAAATATTTTAGGTCAATTGGTTTAATTCCGACTCCCTTTTCTTTTTCTCCTTCCATGAATCCCCACACGAAAGCCGAATTATCGTATCGCTCAAAAGAATCATTCATGACCACTCGAAGTTGCAACATATTTCATGCTTGGTGAGCAAGCAAACAATATTATTTATTCTTTTTCAGTTGTGTGAAAATTTTTCGTAATCAATCGAAATTTCACTTTTTCTGTTACGTGGTAAAATTTTTTCACCATAAATTATAATTCGACATCCCTCAGAGTCTGCCTCACTCATTTTACATTTTTATCGAAAGGTTTTATTTATAAAGGAATTTCTAATGTTTATGGTCATGTGCTTATGGTAGACTGAAGTACATACTACATTGCAGGTTATAACTTTTTACAAAAATCATTATTAGACCAAGAGCATTTATGGAGGGTACAATAAACGAACAAGCTTATTCTTTGTACACGAGAGTGTCCATCTCTGGTAAAAGGTCATGGGTACTTTAGTCAGCCCCATGCGGTCTTGACAAACAAGATTAAACGTTGAACATGAAAATTGAATGTGTAACTGTCTGAGTTTTATCTGAAAGTTGTACCGTTTTGTTATCATATCTCCATAAAAGTATCTTCGTCAATACAGCAAACCAATATATTATACAGTAAAATGGGACACTTTGAAAATCGAAACCACTAATTTTGATTCAATCCTTGTCAATTTATGAGAATAAAATCTTTCTAATAGTTGTTTTTTATTTAGCAATTAAATATTTTGGATAATTGTGACAATATAAAATTTAAAAATTAATAAACTCTTGTAATGAAAATTCATGATATTTGTATCTGTTCAAAACAGAAGCTTTGAAAAAAATTTTTTTCTCTATTTATTCTTGTGAACAGTATTGATATTCTTTATGAACTACCATATCAATTACTCTTATTAAGATAAATGTTCATTCTTAACTATATAATAAATACTATAAATGTGTTGCTTTTAGTTCTCTTTTTCCTTTGTTTTTAAAACTTTACAATACTATATTAAAAAATCTTAATTTTCATCATAATTATATTATCACATAAATCTATTGTATTAAATAATTAATTCAATAAATAACCTTACTTAATAACATTATAAAATTATTTTTCAATGTCTAGAATTTCTAATAATATTACTTTTGATAACACTTCAATATTATTTTAATATCATTTCAATATATAAATCTATATAAGTAGATTACAATCAATATATTAAATTTACTATAAATCAATCAATATTATTTTGATATTATTTTGATATCAATTTCAATACTTTTTGAAGTTTTATATATATTATAATATTAATAAAAATATTTATATATAAATAAAAATAATATTAAAGTTAACATTATATCCATTTTATAATATATATATTAGTATTTTTTTATTTTTTAATAAATTTATATTTTAAAAATGATTTTATAAAAATAATAATTAATATATTATATTTTATATAGTTAAAATATTAATTATAAAAATAAATTAACTTTAAATAACTATTTAATTTTTATAAAAACACATTAATATCAAAGAAAAAATTAATTTTATGAAATCAAATATATAATAAAATTTTACATTGTTATTAAAAATAAATCAATCTTGATTTAATAAAAATATGTACTATAACTAATATTCTTTTAAAAAAAAAAATTGATAAATTAAAAACATTATTTCAAAAATATATAAAAATAATATATATATTATTTTAATTTTAATTATTAATTATTATTAAATTTAATATTATAATTGAAAAAAATTAATTATAAGAAAAAATTATTCAATATTTTATAAATTACATTTTTGTTTATTAAAAAAAAATAAATATTACACTAAATAAAATTATTAATAATTATAAAAAAATATTATAAATATTCTTTTTAGTTTTCAAATCAAATCAAATTAATTAAAATCAATAATTTAAAATTTATTGATTATGTTGGTATTTTTCAAGTAATTAATAATTTATTTTATTTTTATAATATTTCTTATAATGATATAATTTTATTTATTAGTAATAATATAATTTATATAAAAAATATACAAAATTTATCAGTATTTTTAAAATTACAAAAATATTTTAAAAGATCAACAACATGCACTTTCTAAATTTTCATTAGTAATGTTAAATTTTTTCTATTTTAACAAATAGCATACATACAATTTCTTAATGATCAAATAGTTTATGTATATATAGTATAACTGAAAAAATTTTTTTTTGTTTATTTCTCTTATATATCTACTATATAATTAAAAAAAATCAAAATTTTTCATTTTTTTTTTTAATTATATTTCATTTATAGTATATTTGCCGCATATATCTGGACACCCTAGTACACGCATTCTTAAAAATTTGAATTTAGTTAACATAAAAATCCTATTATAATTCTATTGTATAATATAATAATCTTGATTAATAGAAACAATTATCTATTTTTTTATTAAATAATTAACAATATAAATATGCTAGACACTATAAAACACGAAAAGATTACGAGAAATTAAGAGATTTTTGGATTCTTGGACTCAACGTTGTACGATCTTGAGCACGTGACACTAGGCGGCGCACACCCTCTGACGAGATATCAAAATTTAAAAAAGGTTATACCCATCATACGGTGACGGCTTAAACAGTAATTCCTCGCGACAACATAATAATTATATTATTACTGTAAAAATGTTATTTTCATAAATTATTATTATTATTATTGATCGAGATACTTGTTATTCTAGAAAGAAAACAACAATTATTGGGTTATCTTATAAGATCCAATTAGTGAATGAAAGTGCGCTATTCATAAAAGTAAGAAATGCTTGACGGTATGCGATATTATAATCATCAGGACTTTGAGGACTTTTTTTGGAAGTACTGTATATAATCAAGGAGTATGAAGAAACACAAAAGAAGGTTTGATTGAGTCCTTCTAATAAAGGATACACGAGAACGTAAATGGTGTTGTATTTAGTATGCACTATGGTCTAATTTATCACTCATTGTTTTTTTACCTGTTATCGCGCAACAATTCGACCAGATAATACCGTCTCTCTCTCTTTCGAACGTGGAACGAGGTAGTCTGACAATTAGCAACTACTCCACAACGATCTCGTTTATTTGATCAAGCAATTTAGTTAAATACAATAGGCTAATAGTACATAATATACAATGATCGATATATGATTTATAAAATTTTAATCATTTTTTTTTTTTTGCGAAAAAAGGTAATACAAGCAGCAGTTTTTAGAAATCACGATAATCTATAAAACACCTTTTTATGGAATATTTGATCGTCCCTTATCCGTAATTTGAATTCAAACTTCGAAAAAAAATGTCAAAAACGAAGGATCCAAAGAAAAGTATTCTCGCATCAACTTTGGCTGGCACTGGAGCTGGGAAAGTATCTCGATGATTTTTCTTCTCTCAGCAAATATTTTTTTCTGTTTCCTAATGGATTGCATGCTAATACACAGTCTTTGTGAATATAGTTTCGTCGAAGTTCTTATTATGCAGGTTCTTACTTCGATAAATTATCTTTATCGACATGATTTTAATTGATACGAAAATAGATACACATGTAATGTAAAAAAAAAACCTTTTTATTTTATTTTAAAAACAAAAACAGCCTACTGACGTTTTAAAGACAAGGTAAGTTTTTTTTGGTTTTTTTCATCTCACCAAATTATGAATGATTTTCTTAATAAATAAAACACATCTTTCTCTGTAGGTATCAGGTAATTAATTAACTTGTACTTCGCATCAAGAGTTCACTGGTTTACAACTTATTTTAAAACCATAATAATTGACGAAATATGTAACCAGTCGGCTCGAGTTTCTGCGAATTACGAAGGATTTGGTATAATAAAATCATTTCAACAGATTATCGGCAGAGAAGGTTTATTCGGTACGACTATTTTTTCCGTTCACAAATGTAGATATTTTATTTGGATGTTTACATTGCAATCCTCTTCTTTTGTATAATATTTAATTATAGCTCTATATAGAGGGACTTTGCCTGTCATGTGTATTGTTACCCCAAGGTGAATGAATATTTCAACGCTCAGCTTACGATAGAGGTTAGGACCAGATTATTAAGGAAGACCTCTATAATATTATTATCATGTTATTTATGAGATCGCCTACTTAGTGTTTGTACTCATATGTAGAGTATCACTGCAATACACCGGGCTGGCAATGTTCAAGCCCATATTCGATCGGATGGAGGGAGTGATAATACCTCCTGGAAGGTTGGAAATTTATTTGTCGTTCATGAAAACATCTTTTTATCGCGTTTTTTTAATATACTTTCTTTTGCTACAGTTCGTCTGCATTAACTGGGGTAAGCGTCGGTGTAAACATTTCTTTGCGAATTTTTTAATGTCATCATCCATCAAATCCCAAGTAATATTATTTCAGGTTTGCACGGGAATTATGCAAGCCGTCACTTTGGTTACACCATTAGAGTTGGTTAAGATAAGGCAACAAACAGATTTGAACAAGCAAAAATATCGTGGAATGTTTTCTACCATCGTATCAATTGTGAGACAGGAGGGGTGCATATTTTTTTTTATTCTCGAAAAAAGACAAATTTTACGGATTTATCAATATATTGTAAATTATTGGTAGAATACTGGCACTTTACAACGGCCTATTGCCAACAATTTTTAGACAATCGTGGGGATTAGCTGTCAAGGTAATTCCACAAATCAATTATTATCAATCTCCGTTGCTCAAGTTCTGATCTTTTTTCTCTCATCCAGTTCACAGGTTATAACACATTCAAAGATTTTTTCTCGACCATAAACAATAATCAACCTCTATCACCGTGGCAACATGCAGCATCCGGGTTTTCGGCAAACATTCTGGTGGGTATATTAAATTCACCCCCGGATGTGGTTAAAACTAGGATGCAAGATCAGGACGTGGGATACAAGAATAGTTGGGAATGTGTGAAGGCAATGCTAAGGAAAGAAGGTGTAAAATCCTTCTTTAAAGGTGCCACGTTAAGGTGTGTCAGGATTGCGCCTGGAGGGGCCATACAATTTTCCACCTACGAATATTTAGACAAAGTGATTAAAGAATATATCAAAGTATAGAAAGTGAAGAGAAGAGAGCACTGAGAATATTAGATCACGTGTTCAGGTTCGATAGGATATAACAAGGTCATATCCAGTACAGTATACAGTAATTAATAAAAAAAATTCAGACTACTTGGTTATAAGACATAAATTAAAAGGGAATAAATTAATAAGTGAAATACGAATTTTAACGGTATCGGTTTCAATGTTGTCTCCAGGGAAAGAAATGATTGGTTTTTCTCGTTCATTGTAGTCAAGGTTCACATAAACACTTATTATTGCGATTGCTTATCTGATAGAGATACCCGTTGAGTTATCAGATTACTCATCTCGGAAATTACGCGAATGGCTCAGTGAATTAAATCCGGTCATTTCACATAAACAAACATTGGCCACTTATATTCGAAATGAATCATGGAAATTTCTTTTGGCCAACAGGAAATGATTATTTTCAAATGCTTGGGCAGAAATCCAACAGGAAATGATTATTTTCAAATGCTTGGGCAGAAATTTCTTATCATGAATGATTTCTGTGTTAGTGATTTCTTTGTCGTTATATGAAATGAAATAAAATAAATGAATATGTTAGGTAACGATGTTTATTAATTCATGGAATTAATAATTAGGTTTGCCATATGCACGATCGCAGTTGTGATTCTCACAACTTGTTCTAGTAATAATATAACAAGTTTGAACTTTTATCGTCATTGTTGATAACATTTGTAATTTTCCGTTTCGCAAACTCAGTTCTTTAAAGGAGAGCGATCAGAGCTGGGGTAACGATGTGCACGCAAATATGCAATTCTTCACTTTGAAAACAGAGTTTAGCAACAGTTCTTTTGAACCAAAATTGGAAAGTGCAGTTTACATTAACTAATAGGTAATTTCTATTGTATAGGGTATTGGTTCATTGAGAAAGGTCAATTCTTCGCCAAAAAAGGTATTATTGTTTTACACAAATCAATCAAGAGACCCTGTTAGAACGTCATCGCATGAATAAAATTTTCGTTCGCGTAAGTTATAAAAATAGAGATTCAAGATTTAGTCACCTCCCTTACAATATTGTCCATTCTTATTCCTCTCTATTCCATTCCTTCAATCACAACCAATAGTGATCGACAATGGGAGGGTTTAATTCAAAGAATCCTCAAGAGAGGATGAAAAAGAAAAAAATTCCTTCGTCATCGTTCAGGAGACAATCTCCTTTTCAATTAATTTCAAACAAAAATCAAAATTCTCTAGGAAATGTAAAAGATGAAAATGATGATGATAAGAAAGCCGTTTATTCTAATATAAAAAATGATGACATCGACATGGCTCACCTCCTACATTTCTATTTTCGATTTATTTGGAATGGTAATTTCTCGAGTCCGTCAATTGATGAGGCTCTTCAAATCGGTGCGAATGTTTTGGACGTCGGGTAACAATTGCATGGTCATTTCATTCGATTTTCTATATATAGAAAAGCTCACATTACAAACTTTAGGTGCGGCCCTGGTAGCTTATTATTGGACCTGGCTTCCACGTACACTAAAAGCACTTTTTTCGGCTTGGACCTGAATCCTCTGTTTCCAACACATATAAAACCACCTAATGTGTCCTTTTACGAACACGATATTCTCGACGGTCTTCCGTTCGACGGGGAAAAATTCGATTTCGTATATCTTCGTTTCATGAAAGATTTTTTTGAGGAAGAGGCATGGAAGTACAAGGTCTTACCTGAAGTCTTACGCGTGCTCAAACCAGGCGGTCGGATCGAGGTACACATTGACGCATGATTACTTTCATTATTCTTCAGCACCTGAGTTTAAAAAAATCAATTTGCAGTTTATGGAATTGGATCGAAAATTTTACGATACCGGACCCATTACTTCAGATTTCTCGCAAATGTGTAAGTCGCAAGAACATCAAAGGTCATGCTTCCATTGCTCAAACTAGTGAATAATTTATCTCCATTTATTTTGATTCATTAGGGTTTGCTGGTAAACAAGATCACTATATTTATATGAGCATTCCGAAATTTCAAGAGATAATACAATCCTTTCAACCACAATTGATGTCAATAACAACGGAGGAGAAGATCAATTATTGGTATCCTATTTCGTCGCCGGAATCGCAGAACACTGTTGACATTGGTATGCGAAATTCCTTGTTGAAAAATATCCATCGTGCCTTTATCCAAATGAGATCTCACATCGTGTATTGTTAATGCAGCAAAAGAACTGATGAGGTTCATGAAAGCAAGAATATTACATTCGACGGCGATGGATAACCTTGAATTTGAAGCGTTGGCCGATAAGGTAACGGCCGAAATCATGGAGTATAAGTCCTATGGTAAAACATATCGTATTTATGCTCAAAAAAAAGTCCATAATTAAAATTCTACGTTATAACATATTGCTTTTTATTGCCAATCTAAATTTTATGTCGTTCATCTTTTATCTGATAATCATAATTAATAATTATAATAATCCAAACCTCTTGACTTTCCTATTTACAGACTTCACATGGTCCTTAGACCATACAGTACATATACGATACACTCCTAATATGCATTCCCATCGACTAATTACCACAATTTCACATTTTAAAGTATTAGATGTTCTCTTTACCTTTATGTACTATATATTCCTTGGAATAATTTCTTTGAAAAATATTCTGTAATATTTACGTTTGTATCATAGAAATCCGAGTGCTAGTGTTATTCGTATATGAAAAACTGCATTCCTAATTAAGATAGGCAAATCCGAAAATATAAGTTTTCTAATGTATCATGGCTTCCGTCATTATGACAAGATAACTTTCAAGTAATGACATATCTAATGATTAATTAATTACACGATAAATTTTTGGAAAGTTGATAAAATACATAAATTTTTGTTAATCACGCACGCATATCATAATAACATCATACGATTTTTTTTTTTTTTTGATATAAATTAATTCATCCACGAAAATTTTCTCAGAGTTCTTGCTGAAAGCTAGCGCGTCATCTTGCACCCACCCAGTACCATGTCTTTATTTCTCTTTGGAATTCGCGACGGTGATTCGACCACTATCGATCCGGTTGATCCTTTCTCCGGTGACCCAATCTTTGACGATGCCTTAGGGTTATCGTCATTTAGGAGGAATTCAGATCGTGACTGGAATACACCCAGGAAAAATGATTTCGCCGTTCCTAATTTTAAGTTTACCGAAAAAAATGCAGACATCGATATCCGCGGTTTAAATAATGGGACAGTTGTTCACGGTAATATGAATTCGATCTCTTTTTATTCATGAAACTGATTTTGACCAAAATGGATCGTTCTCTTTCCATTATAGTCGAGCCACCCAGTAACTCAAGTGTTAACGTGAATGGTAAAGATGATATGGATGATACTGCGACCGGATACATTCATGAAAGTCGTTCCATGGTAAGCTTCTAGGATTTTTTATTCGGTATGCTTTCTTTATTTATGAACTTTGTCATTTATTCACATGAAGCCTCCCGCCCAATTGCCTTCCGAATTTAACTCAGAAAAAACTCCGAT
>CAJVPV010000705.1:0-19592 GCA_910591835.1 Acaulospora morrowiae | reverse complement strand
ATTCATAGATCCTTGATGCAATTGACGCAATTATTTGATACAATTAATTGAGTCACTATTAAAACATATAAATAATTAAGTCATGACGCAATTATTTTTAAGGATTTTGGGAATTAAGTCAACAGCAAAATAATTTATGCCACATGTATAATGTGGAAGGTTTGTTGAAGTTTTATTTAATTCTGGTAGATGGTGACATGTTGGCTATGGAGAAACATAGTTTCCAAATAAGGTTGTATAACTGGGTTATAGCTTCATTAGCTGCCTCGACCCAGTTGGAGAAGTCTGTTAGGAAGAAGATTTTATCTGTAAAGTTACAAGATAATTCGGCTACTTGCCATATATCTGAAATTGGTGTTTGGTTATTGTTTGGATGGAGAATTTGATTGATGTTTTTGACTATTTGGCCAGCTTCAATAGAGGTCTCAGGGCATTTGAAAATGTGGTGAATGTCTTCAATATGAAGTTTACACCTTGGGCACCAAGCATCTGAATACTGATTGGAATACAGCTGGTGAAGGGTTTTGCGAGTAGGCAGAGTGCCTGAGAGTAGTTTGATTCTAAATGCAATTATGTTGCTATAGCTATTGTTATGCAATTTTTTGATGTCCTTGTTAGATTTGATGATAACTTTTAAACTGTATGGAGTATGCTCCTGTTCAAAAGTTTGAGTGACAGAAAAACTTTCGCATATCATATAGTCCCTGGTAATACTAAAAATTTTTGTACCACCTAATACTACTGCCAAGGCATGTGTTATTAATTAGTGGATTTTCTGAAAAGTGTGGTAGAGGATTGTTCCACTGAAAGAATCTGATTAACAGTAGTTTGGATTTAGGCTTGGTGTATATTATCTGTATTGATTTTTGTTGTGTTTAGTGAATTATTCATTGGATTAGTGCAGAAAAGTTGATCTTTACCATTCTTCTAGGGTATTCAGGAATTGGTTGAAGAATTTTTTTGTTGCTTCTGATTTCAATAATGTTGCACTGCTGATTCCATTGGACAATATTGAATATTGCAAGTAGAATGTTACCTGGTGATAAACAGGGATTTAACAGTTCAACTCTGGTATCATTTATGATTAGATTATTTTTGTAAAGTTATATATGAGTGTGCTGCTGTAGGTTAAGTTCTTGTAAAAGGGTTTGTAAAAGAGGAGTGGTGGGAATGTTGACTTCTTGTAGGATAAGTTCATTGTTCTGTGATGTGATAGAGATTTCATCTATCATACTAAGTAGGCGATATTTTTGATCGCTGAATGAATTAGTTTGAACCCATAATGTTGAGACCACTGTGCTTGTAAACTCTAGCCAACAGAATCCTTGGGAGAGTGAACCAGTTGAACATCTTGAACATCTAATCAAGGTGTTGCTGGGATTTATTATAAAGTGCTTTCCTTTAAGTAGAGTATTTTCTTGTATTGCTCGATGTCTTTTGTGAATTTTTGCTATTGTGTTGGTATTATAAATAAGCCAAAATGTTGACTTGGGATTTGGTATTGGACCGTGAGATCCTCTTAGATTTCTGATATTTGTAAATGTTTTGAACCAGTTAGGCTCTGAACCGGAACGGACTATGCCAATATGAGTGGCGAGCTGTGGCCATGTGAGTTTGATAAAGCTTTGAAATTTTAGTAGTTGATTAATGAATTTTATACTGAGGGCATTTGTTGTACTAATTGCTATCTTTTTGAGTTGGGGTTGGAGAGTGGCGAACAGAAGACCAATCGAGTTTTCGACATTGTTAAGATGAAATAGACATTCTGTAAAACAAATTTGAATTTTAAGGTCTTTGGCCAATTTCGCTACATAAAGAATCCAGCTGTCTTGATTAAACTTCTCTGGGTTGCAAATAGGGCAGAACCAAATTGCTTCTTTTGTTTGGATGGATTGAATTTCTTGTAGCATGTATTTTCTAGTGGCTGGAATAGAAAGTTTAGAAATTAGATTGCCTATTAGTATGGTCTTTTGTCTTTCTTCTAATACTGCCAGATTGAGGCCACCATGGCTTATTAAGATTATGTTGAAGCACTTGAAGAAGATTTTGTAAACTGACTTGATTAGCTTGTTAATTTTTGTTTGTAGAAGTTTGAGAGTTGACATATTGAGAAAAGAAGAAAGTAAGAAGTATTTGAATTTTCTCATGACAACTCAGTCATTGATTTGTTGTTTGATTTCTCCTTTTCACTTGTACTTAGAAAGTTCCTTAATAATTTGTGATACTGTTTGAATAAAGGCTTTTCTGTTGGATCTGTATAGATTTCTTGGTGAGATTAAGGTTTCAAGATATTTAATGCTTTCATATGGTTTAAGAATTTGGATCTGATAATTGTCAAATCTGATGAAGTCTGGAGAGCCATGTTTGACTTTGATGTTATTGATGATCTTGGTTTTATCCTTGTTGCACGTGATGCTGTTTATTGTAAAGAACTGATTGGCTGTTGTGAGAAGCTTTTCCAACTTCTGTCTGGGGTTTGCAATAAGAGCGAGATCATTCATGTATGCTAGAGTATTGGGAGTATAATAGCTCTGAACTGGACAGTATTGAGATAGTTTGGTGACTAGTGGATCATAAAAAATGACCTATGTAATTGGAGATAATGTTTCACCTTGCTTTACTCCATTATTGATGATGAATGAGTTGGTTGGACCAAATGGTAAATTGATAGAAACCTCTCTGTTGGTTAAAATATTGATGAGGAGATTGATGACTTGTTTAGAACAGTTGATTCTTTCCAGGGATTTTTGGATCGCTGGGATGGGGGCTGAGTCAAATGCTTTGGCTATGTCGAGGGATGCAAACCAGAACTCTTTGTTGTTGGCATTTGCTGTTTGAAGAGCTGAGTTAACGATCGCTAATGGCTCCATGGTGCTTTGTTCAGGAAGGTCAGCATAATTGAATTCAGATAGGATATTGTTTTCTTTGAGGATTTTGGTTAACTTTTTGTTGATCAATTCAGTAAAGACTTTCCTAGTGGAGTCGATGAGAAATATGGGTCTGGTATCTGACAATTTGTGACTTTAGACAACTTTCTTTAGAATTAAAGTGATGATAGTTTGTTTCCATTGTTTGGGAATACAGGAAGAACACTGAATGCAATTAAAAATGGTGGTTATATGGGTAATAGCTTTATCTCCCATAAGTTTGATAATGTTATAGCTAATTCCTGATTTGCCAGGAGTCTTGTTTTTGGGTAGTTTGTGAATAGCTTCTTTAATAGTTGAAAGATCGAAGGGGTCTAGAAGATCTTTATAGATTTCTTGATTGATTGTCTTGGGGAAATAGATTTCTTCTCACTCTGGAAAGTCTGCAAGATTGAAGTTTTGAAATCTAAGAATATTCTTGAAGTACTTGTTAATAGTTTCTTGAATAAGATCAGAATCATCTACTAATTGATTATTGGAGTTGTATAATTTGAGAAGATCGATTTTTGGAGTTGTATAATTTGAGAAAATTGATTTTTGGTTTAATTGTATCAAGTGCTTTCTTGATATAGCTCTTAGGTTTGCTATAAAAATTTTCCACCATGTTCTCCAAATTTAGACAAAATTCCTCGATTGATTCTTGCTGGACTTGGAGTAAGGCTTCCTTGATTAAGAGTTTCTTTAGTTTCTGAAGGCTTTTGATCGAAATATTAGGACTGTAGTTGGAGGTTTCGTAAAGGGCTGATAATTCCTGATCTTGAAAGGACAGGAATGAGTGTCCATTCTTGAGTAGTATCATAACTTTATTGATTTTTTTGATTTGTTTTTTTAATTTTTTCTCTGCATTGATACAATAATCTTTTCATATATAGTTGACTTTAGATTTTTTAATATGTTTGTTAAGGATATTGAAGCAGATATTATGGAAGCTGTCCCAATCAGGTAAAGTCAACAGGCTGGTCCAATGATCCAACTCTTTAGTGAACTCTTAAATATCTTCTTTTGGAGTTTTGTTAAGATCAAATTTAAAGGTAGGTTTGATATATTTGAATTCAAAGTAGTCGAGTTTTATTGAGACAGCTCGATGATCCGTTGGAATGGTGTCAATTTCTTGTACCTCATACCATACTACTTTGGGGTGAGATTTCTTGAGACCCAGGCTTGATCTATACGTGAGGCACTAGTGGCAGTGAAGTGCATATATGCTTCACTATCATATTGCTGCATAATGTCGATGTAGTTGATAAGATATTTGTAGATTAATTGCTTGTGTGATATAGTTTTAGCTCCAATGAATGGGCTGTTTTTTGGGTAAGTATTGAAATCTCCTAAGATTATATGATAGAGTTTGAGGTGTGTGGCTAATTTGGTGGTTAGGTGTACTTGCTTTAGGGTTGAATCTCTTTCTTTTCTTTCATATGGAAGGTAAACTACTGTCAAGAGTATGTTCACCTTTTCTTTAAATTTCAAGATAATTGATGAGCAGTACTCAGATACATTGTATATTTTAAACATATGTGGTGAAAGGTCTTTGCTGATAATTAGCATGGTGCCACTTTTGCGACGTTTGAGTTGCCATAAATGATTGATCTTCTATTGATGTTGTTTGGGTGGTGATCATCTTTTTTGAGCTTAGTTTCAGTACACACTAGAATAGATCTGTTATTTACTGTGTTGGTTAGGGTTTTGAGTTTGGTTGGGTCATTGAGACCTCTGGTATTAATGGTTGTGAGGGTGATTAGGTTTTTGATATTATTGGTATTATTGGAGTTGATTGAAGGTGTATCATTTTGATTGAATTGATTTGGTAGCATTTGATTGTAGTCTGTGTTGAGGTTGTTACTCATGTTTGTTATCCTAGAAATGGCATAAGATCAAACTCCGGTTCAGGAAGCATCTCTTTAATGACTAGGGATTCTGGAAGTCTACTGAAGAAAAATGTTTGATGAAGTTGACAAATCGTCATTGGAAAAGTATCATTATCAATAAGGGAAAATTTGAGTGTCATCAAATTGTTGTTTGATAGAATTTTGTTAATTTCGTTGGGGTCTTCTGGCAGTGGGACTTGTGGATTGGTAAACCATTTTTCAGAAATTCTTAAGAATTTGTAGTGGCTGTGAAGAATTCCAATCTTTTTCTTCAATTGTTTGTCATTACGAGATAGTTGATTAATGTTGAGATTTGCGTTGATGTCCTCTAGTTTCTATGAAAGTCTTGGTTTATTGATTTGGGCAATTTCAGAAAATACCCATAGGGATCTTAACGGAAGTGAGAATCGATATTCTGATTTCAAGTTTCTGATTAGAAATTGGGTATTGTAAGAGTTTGTAGTGGGAATTTCGATTTCAAGTTTGGACTGATATTCATTGATGGTGAATGGTCATAATGGAAGAAGTTTTTTGGATTTGAAAAAGTTGGTAGGGAGACGTTCAAAGAAATATTTTGTTTTTAGTTTTTTAACAATTTCTCTAATGTCAGTCTTGCTGATATTAAGTGGGAAAAAGGAGGCGAACTCTGGATCCAACAGATCAGGAAAGAAGAAAGGGAGCTTTTGGGAGGTGGAAGGTCAAAATAAGATGAGGAGACTTTGGAAGGAACAATAAAGAATCTCTTAAGTTCTCTAATCATGTTTCTCAAGTTTCGTAAGTCTTTTCTTCTTTTGACTGGAAATAGGTGTGCGACTTCTTTGGATAGGTCTTGAGAGTGGTTGGAGAGATTTGGAAGTGAGATGAAGTATGAATTTGGTAGAAGATCAAACCTATAAAAGAAGTGAAGAGAGCCTGCAATATTTGCTGTAGTGCTTCTATCAATAATAAAAATCCAGTGAGGGATTTTGACTTTTATTTGTGCAGGGATTAGGTCAGGTGATGAGGGGAGTTCTGAAAGATTGTCACAAAACATTTTTCTGCTTCTTTGAAATAGATCATGATAGTCTAGTTTATTACTTTCTTTAGGATGGCAGAAGAAGTTACAACTATATTCTATGATTTGTGTCAGGAGATGTGGGTTGAGATCGAAAATATTGATGTATCTCAAATACGCAATGAAAAGGCTGGAGCTTAAAAGAAGCTTGATCTTGGAGTAGAATTCTCTATTGAGTTCAGTAACTTTGTATTTTGTTTTGTAGATTCTTTGAAACTGACCATCCAGTTTTCTGTCTACAAGAATAATGTCTAGAAAAATAATATTGTTATTGTTGTTTGCATGGAATGTTGTAGGTAGTAAGAAGTGGGAATCATTACTGATAGTTGAACTTGGTTTTGGATTTTGATTGGTTATAGTTAATTGAATAGAATGAATTATTGATATGTTTACTGCTGATGTGCTCTTATAGTAACATGTTTGTTGTTGTTAATACTTGCTTAAGAAACTGTGATTGCGGTATAGACGTGTCAACTATATAACATGTTTGTTTTGCTATTTGTTTATGTTGTTGACATGCTGGTGTTGTTTACTTAAGCTTTTTTTTTTTTTTGGTTTTGGTTGACGTGTTAGCTATGGGACATGTTTGTTTTGCTGTCACGTTTATATTGTTGATGTGTTGATGTTATTTACTTAAACTTATTTGGTTTTGGTTGACGTGTAGATCTTGTTTACTTGAATTGTTTGATTTGTTTTACATGTTTTCTAATATGTTGATCACCTGCTGGGGGTAAGCTGATTCTGGTTTTTTTTCTCTCAATTAAAAATTTGTCATATAACTATAGGTTATTGATATTGATTGATGTATTGTTGTTTGTTTATTTGGGTCCTTTGATCTGGATTCCCTGAGAAAAGTCTGGTGTTCCCTTGTTTTTTGTTTGGTGTCAAGGTTGCCTGATTTATTGGATGGAATCTGGCCAGCAAAAATCCTTCTGGTGTTTAGGGAGGTGTAAAATCTTGTACATGACTGGCTAGAAGCTAGGAGGGTTGATGCTGACTTTTCTTTGAACTTATTGTGAATTGTAATGCTTGTGTTTTCTTTTCTTTGGTATAATTTGTCTATTGAGAAAAGAAAAGGTATCTAATAAAAATAGTTAGTAGTATAGTTTACAGAGTGAATTCACCTTTCAAGATAGCTGTGTTTTGATTATAGTTCTCTATTACTTGTGGTTCTTTTATGTTTTTTTGAAAGTAAAGATGATTTTTGACAAGTGTTCTTAAAATTACCAAAAAAGGTAATTTTTAAGAATTTGGTGGTTTTGAATTCATTGGTTCTTATGTCCAGGTCTTTACTATTCCATTGTAGTATTCCTATTATTTTTTTTATATGTTGACAGTTTATATCTATAATGTATATATGGTCTAGCTCATTGCCTTCTTTTGTTAGATTATAGATAAAATTAGTGATAGGATTGTTATTTGTAAACATAAATAATTTAATATAAGAAAAGATAAGAACAAACTCTGATTTTGAAAATATTTCTTTAATAATTAAAGATTCAAGAAATTTGTTAAAAAAAAATCTTATGTAATTTCATAATATTGATTAAAAGAAGATTATCATCATATAAAAGAATATTTATTAAAAGAATATTTCTTTTTTTTAGAATTTGATTAATAGTAATAAGATTATCTAATAATGGTAGTAATAATACATAAAACTATTTATTAGAGATCTTTTGAAATTCATATGTATTGTAAAGTTTTTTAATTAATTGTTTTAATTTGTTATTCTTAGAAATAAACTGGTCAATGTTGAATAATAAATCTACTTTTTGAATATTTGTTAATAGTTTTAATTTATTTGTTTGAGAAATTGTTGATAAGATCTATTGAAGGCCCAGAGAAAGTAAAAAAAAAAAATTACTTTTGAAATAATTGATTAGTATTTATATGTTATAATTGTTAATTATAAGAATTTATATATTCAATAATATAGTATTTTGAATTAAGTGAGAATTATATAACAATAGACTTTTTTGTTTAAAAAAATAAGATAAAAAATGCTTAAAATAATATTTAGTTCTAAGGCTATATACTACTGGTCTTATATCATATATTGCCATATTAAATAGAAAGTATTGCTTAATTTAAGATCTAATTGATTAAGATCAAGTAGTAAAAAAGATTTGGGAGGAAAAAAATTGAAATAAGATTGTAAAATTTTGGATAAAACTATATAAAACCTTTTGATCTCTTTTATTTTAAAGCTTAGATTTTTAAGATCACATTTTTTTCTAATTGAAAAGTTATTGGATAAAAAAAAGAGAATAAAAAAATAGGTTTTTGAAAGAAAAAAGAATTTAAAATAAAAATGCAAAGATTTGTCTATATCTGCCATAGTATTTCTATCGATAATAAAAATTCAAAATGAAATTTTGATTTTAATTTAAGGAGGAACTTTTTTAGAAGTTGAAAAAAAATTTAATAGAAGCTTTGTAAACATTACTTTGTACTTTAATAAATAGTAAAATAATCTAACTTTTTATTGTCTTTAGGGTGATAGAAGAAATTACAGTTGTATTTCAGAATCTAAGAAAACAGATTAAAATCTAAATCATTAATTTTGATATATTATAAATAAGCAGTGAAGATACTTGTATTTAAAAAATGCTTAATTTTGTATTTAACCTTTTGATTAAGTTGAGAGATGTTATTTTTTTTTTGTAATTTAATTAAAAATAAAATTCAAAAGCTTTATATTTTTTTTGATAAGCATTTTTAAAATTTTCAATTTTGTTTAAAGTGAAAAAGTTTTTATTTCTGACTTCAATCTTAATAAAAATTTCTAAAAAAGTTTTTGCCTAATAAAATCTTTGAGAGTATTGACTATTTTAAGAATTAATTTAATTAATTTTTTGAAGTTGTTTCTAATGAAGGAGAATTTGAAAGTCTAGTAGATAATTGTATTATGTTTATTGACAAAGTCTAATAAAATAAGACTATTAGTATTATTTGAGTTAATATTTGAGATATTATATTTTTTAATGTTTATGGATAGAAGTAGTTGATCTTCTTTATATTTGAGTAATTTGATTCTTACTATTTCTTTTCTCTTTTTTTTGTAGTATTTTTTTATCATATTTGTTTTTAATTATAGGATTTTTAATAATATTTAGTTGTTTAACTATTGTTAATAAGATTAGAGATATGGATCTTGAAATAAAGTTTATGTTAAAGTATGGAGTAATAGTAATTATAATATTGAAGAAGTTGACTGAATCCTTTAGATGACTTAAAATAAAAATGTTTTTTTTTCTTTTTATATTAATATATGCTATTAATATTGTCTATTTTTATATTGTCAGATATGAAAAAGTTTAGATTGATAGTTAATAAAGTTTAATTGTTGAATATTTCTGTTGAAGAGATTTGATAAATAATTATGGACTGATTTTTATTTGTATTGGTAGCCAATAGAAGAGGTTTATTTAAAATTATGTTAGAGTTTGATTGACTAGTGAAAAAAATTTCTTGAAATAATTTGTTTATACTTTATTAATCGAAATCTTTAATTTGTGGCTCTATGATTAAGTTTTTGATTGAAAAAGTTTCTGATAGTATGATTATGGATATAAATAAAAAGTATAAAAATAGAATATTGAAATAATAAGTATTTTTAAAACCATATATTCTTTTGTCTTCTGAGGTATTTCTAATAATTTTTGTTCTATTTTATAAAATATATTTAAAATAATTTCATTCTTTTTTTAGAACTATCTGAAAAATAAAGTTTCTAAGACCATTATTTTTCTTGAAAATTGATTGAAATAATTTTTAATATTTTATAAATTTGTTAAAATATTTGATCCATATTTTTTTGTGAACTGATATCCAGATGAAAAAACTTTTTTTATTTTGACTGAAGAAAAATTCAACTTGGATAATAAAAAGATTTTCTATTTTTTGATTAAGTTGAATAATAAAGATATTAAAAGAATTGGTAATGATAATTTTGCCTTGAGAATCTTGATAAACAATTGATATTTACTGTTTGTTTCTTTCTATTAAAACTATATTCAGAAGAATAGAATAGAATAGAATATAAATAATATATTATAATATATTATAATTATTAATATTACTAATATAATATATTGGATAATTTAAATAATCAAAAGAAGAGAAGTTACAATAAGAAGTTTGGAAATAGTATAATTGGCTATGAATGAAATTGAAATTATATTTTGTTATAATGTTTGGGTTAACTAGAGCTTCAAAAGGTATCAAAACTAATATTAAAATAATATTAATCTATAGTAAATTTAATATATGGATTATAACCTACTTATATAAACTTATAGTAAATTTAAATATCAAACTAATATTGAAGTAATATCAAAGTAGTATTGTTAGGAGCCTTATATTTGATATATGTTATTTGTTAAGTATAAAATTTTGATATGATCTTATTAATAAAGTATTTTAATGTAAGTATATTTGTTAATATATTTTATTGATATATTTTATTAATAAATTTTATTAATAAATTTTACTTAATACATATAGATATTGTTTACTTGTTATTGTTATAAATATCCTTTTTAAGATATGTATTTGTGATATACTGATTTTGGAGAAGCAAGCTAATTTCAGTTTTTATAAATTAAATATATATACAATAATATTTTTTTCTTATTTTTATATAGATGATGGGAAGTCTGACATTCTTTTAACTTAAGAAAGGTGACAAGGTCATTTGATTTATCAGATAAGATCTGACCTTCCTTGAGTTTCTACAGTGTCTAAAGATATTTAATTTGATATATAACTGGCTGTAGTAGTAATAGGAATGTTGATTTTCTGAAACTTTACTATAAATTAGAACATTTGATTTTTATTTTCCTTTTTTATAAAAAGAAGATAAATTGAAAATTGTTTGCTTTTGTAATCTATAAATTGATAAGTTAATATTATTTAAAATATTTAATCTATTATATCTAATAGTAATAATGTTTCTTAATATTGAAAATACTTTAAAAAGAAAACTTAAAATAAGTTTTTTTTCTTGAAAAAGATTTTCTAATTAGAAAATTTAGTGATGGATAGAAATGAGTTTTTTTAATATACTATACTTGAAGTTTTTCAAAACTTAAAATATATTAATTACTATAGAATTCTTAACCTATAGTTTTTCTCAATAAATAAAAGATCATTTAAAAATTATTATAATTACTGTAAATAAAATAGTAGTTATATATTAAACATTTTATTTTATTAATTAAAATAATTTTTATGTATTAATTAAACTTGTTTCTCATAATGAATTATATATATGGTTAAAATTTTATTAAATTTAAACAAACTTTTATTATTATGTTTAATAATTTTTTTGTTAAAATTTTGATACCTATATAATTTTTATAACTATTGTTTAAATAAGCAATTTGATATTAATAAATTTTGTTCAGAATATGTTAAAGTATTTAAATATAAAGTTTTATAAATTTTTATCTAATATTTAAGATTTTATTTAATAAAATGTACAGTTTTTTTAAAAATAACAAATATTAAATTTTTATATTTAATTATAATTGTAATTAATTTTAATTAATCACTAATAGTAGTTACATATAAAAATTTATTATTATTATTAAAACTTACTTTTATGTACTAAGTAAGGTTATTCTTTAATATAAAATATATATACTGTAAAGTTTTTATTAAATATTATGAAACATTTAATATTGAATTTTATAATTTTTATTAAAATAAAATTTTGTTATATTTTATCAAATAAAAATTTAAATATTAAGTAAAAATTTATGAAACTTAATAATTAAATACTATAACATATGATGAACAAATTTTATTAATATAAAATTACTTGTTAAAACAGTAGTTATAAAACTTGTATAGTTGTCAAAATTTTAACAAAAAAATTCAAAATTTTTAGTTTAGAAAAAGTCGTTAAACGTAATAATAAAACTTTGTTCAAATTTAATAAAAATTTAACCATATATATAATTCATTATGAGAAACAAGTTTACTTAATACATAAAAGTTATTTTAATAAAATAAAAAGTTAAATTAATATATAACAATAATTTTTATTTAATTATAATAATTCTTAGGTAGTCTTTTATTTATTGAAGAAAACTGTAGAAGTTATTTATTATTATATTTATTATTATAAAATATTAAACAAATACCATAAATTTTATATTATAAAATTAAAAATAAAAAATCATAAAATTAATTAAAAACAATAATGTTAATTATATAAATAAAATAGATAAAAAAATTTTAAACAAAAATTATAAGTTATTTTTTTGATAATTTAAATTTTGATAATAAATTTTAAATCATTATATTATATATAAAATATAAAAATACAATTAAATAATATAATGTAAAAAAAAAATAATAAGATTTAAATAAATAATTTAATAAAAAAAATAATTTTATTACAATAAAATAATAAATTGCTAAATTTAAATATAATAATAGTTTTTATTTTTTAGTTTAAGATTTATTTTTATATTAATAAATTTTGATATAAAAATTTTTTTAAGAAAATTATATTATTATATTATTTAAATTTTAATGATATTGATTTATAATAATTATATTTACAAATATATTTTTAAAATTTGATTTGATTTATAATCAACAGTTTTAAATAACTTTTATTTTTATAATATAATTTTTAAAATTTTTAAAAATATAATAGATTGTTATAATAATTAATGGATATTTTAAAAACAATTAAAACTAAATATTTTATTTTATATATTTGTTTGATATTTATTATTGTAACAAGAAAACAATATATAAAAACAAACAATAAATTATATAGATAATACAAATACTATAAAAAATCCAAAAAAACAAAATTTATTATTAATTAAAAGTTTAGTTAATAACTGTTTTGGGTTTTTTAAAAAAAAATTATTATTATTATTTATAATTATAAAGATAAATTTTTTTCAATAAATTTTTTTAGAAATTTTAATTTCATATATAAAAAATTTTAAATAATTAATAGATAGATATACTGTAGTGTATGTAATATTATATATTTTAAGTACCATATTATATTTTAAATTTTAAAAAACATCTGATTTGATACATAAATACAATACACCGTATATAGCAAGTAAAATTTACGAAATTAAATCAAACCGGTAAATCATGATTAACAGGGTTATTATACAATATATTAAGATTATGATTCTTATATATACTATTGATCTGATTGCCGATTAACAATAACATATATCGCGATTGGATTTTTTGTCAAAAAAATTATATAACACAAATAAATACAAATAAATATTTAATTACAAGCAAATAAATACATTTCATCGCAAACTTTAAAAAAAAAAGCTTTTGTATGAATATCTGGCATGTACGTTATACGGCATGTAACACATTTCTTAGATATCGTTATCATAAAAATCAGATTTTTATCTGTATATGTCCAAAAGTACCTTCTATTTGAAAAAAATTTTTTTTTTCTTTTTAAAGAAAAAAAGATTTCTCCGAGATTTTAATTGATTTTACGAAATATTGATGCAAATTAGGTTACCAAAGTTGCTTAAAACTACTCTTTTGTCAGATACTCATAAAGCTTAAACCAACTGCAGCATATAAATTTGATGCGCATGTGTTTTAACTATAGGACCTGGAAAAAAAAAATTTTTTTAGGTCGAACGTTGAGGCAGATCATACCATCTTCTTATTCTCATTTAACCAATTTAAACAGCCATTTGATTAGCCCATTTACCGCATTTCATTCTATATTGTGTGGCTTTCATTTGATTTCTGAAAACATGATATAACCCAAATTGGAACATTATGAAAATTCCAAAGTATACGCACGTTTTATTTTTATTCAAGACTTCAAGTGAATAAATGTCAATTGGAAAAATGCTGCTACCCTTTCAACACGTGAAATGTCTTATTAATAGCATCTCTCCATAAACACATATAAACCTGAAATGCCTTGAATTGGAGCAAAAGTGTTAACAAAAAAAACGTATGATACCATTTGAGTCCACTACATTTGCGCATACAATGCAAACAGGTTAAACTGTGCAAAGAGTGTGTCTTCCATCAATTACTTACGTCGGCCTCCCCGCTATCATTGAATACAAAGTTGTGTTATTTTTATTTTGTTGATTTGTCATCAGTATTTACATATCATGCAGTTACAATGACGTGATCAGAGGTTTTTGTGATTCCCTAATTACGCCAAATTCTTGAGTTCATGCTAGATACAATGACCCATTTCCTTTGATAAGAACAAATAAAACTTGATATTAATTAGAATTTTCGGGTGTTTCTCATAGTCATAATTACCGGATGAAGGTTTTTTGATATACCCTATGTGTCTTTTTTCAAAATGGTGAAATCTATTCTTTGAACAATGTATGCACCATTTTTTTTCTCTTCCACATTTAGGCATTTATAATAATTTCCTTTTCGGTATGGGATCTCATGTTCCACTAAATCTTAAACACGGCATAGAGGAGTTCACACAGATAAAAATAGAATTCAGTATAATAGAGAAAACTTTTTATTCATCTGTTCAGCTCTTCTTGAAGAGGTAGCAGCATACGTAATAAAACATCTTGTCTCATGATTCGTGGATCTACGAGCAGTTAGCAGTCGGCGCGAGAGAAAACTCTCGTTTATCTTCGCATTGTGTGAAAGTGCATTATTCAATGAATTTTCGAAGGATTTTCAATCTAATTTGTCCGCTGTCGTGTACATGGGGGGTTGCATAAGTCAAAATCTACCCCCTTTCGTACCTAATTTCACAGAAACCGTCTTTGTACAAGTGTTGTTAATATAATTGTTTATCTTCGATATATCAACACCAAGGAAAGAATTTTCACATTCCATGTTTATTTCTCGTAAAACTAGCGGCTTGGCGTGAATCGTTGTGTTAGCTCTCGACTATTCCTCGAACCTTTTTTTTTTTTTTTTACCATCTTCTTTTATCTATAAATAATTGTTGTCGATCATTTTAGATTTTTGCGTCGCTTTCGCCGTCATAGTGCATGAGTTGTCATGCCAATCTTGTCTCCTAATCTTTTCTTTGTTTATAAGAATAGTAAAAATTAATGGAAATTTCGATTACAACTTAAGACTTAATTTCAATGTTTACGGTCTTTTCCATATATGCAAACCCGAAAAAGATGAATTGAACCCAAGGATTTTTCGGGTAATGTCTTTCGTGAAGAAAATTCATCAATGAAAAAGTGACAATGTTTATTTTTTCAATTAATCGTATTTATTATTTATGCGGCGCTAAGCTCAACATGGTAATTTTGCCATGTAATTTAGGTAGAAATTTTTGTTTTAGCAAAAAAAATGTTGTTACAGGTTACCCGACCGCCATCTCACTTGTTGCAACCATGCTTGCTTCATTTAAAAATCCGTTTTTGTACATCTCAAATATGCCTATATTAAGACAGAATTTTTTTCCTTTCGTAAATTTAGAGAACGATCCTTTCTTGTTCTCTTTTCCCTTTAGAGGTGAACGTCCTTTAGTTCACGAACTCGGAGCTCTACCAAAATGTTACGAAAAAATTGGAAGGAGCTAAATTCTATCGGGCGCGCATCAATCTCGTTGCTAATAGTGTTGTGTATTTGTTTACAGGTGTCGTTGGCAACTACGGTAGAGGAGGGAGTTCCATTACACGTAGTTCAAGGAACAAACTATAATGACGGCACCATATTACTACTATTTAGAGGAGAACAATGTAACACAACCATACTGTACCTTCGACTTATTTATCCTGATGGGACTTGGAAGAAAATAGACATCGACGATTCTAAGTCTAACATTCCTCCAGAAAACTTCTGCTACTATAATAGTTCCACATTTCAGAAAAGAGGCCTCCGAGAATCGATTGAACAACACCTTTACAGAAGGCATTATGTTAAGTCAACATGTTCTGAGGTTGAATCACATCCAACTCCTACCTCACTTAGCGAAGAATGCACTACAACTAGTTCAACTCAATATAGTGAAGAATGCACTACGACCAGTTCAATTCAATATAGTGAAGAATGTGATACGACCAGTTCATCGGAGTATAGTGAAGAATGCGATAAGACCAGTTCATCGGAATATAGTGAAGAATGCGATACGACCAGTTCATCGGAATATAGCGAAGAGTGCGCTACGACTAGTTCGTCTCAAAGCAGTGAAGAATGTGCTATTACGACCAGTTCATCTCAATATAGTGAAGAATGTTATCACCATTCGCATAAACATCACAGTTCGGAAGGGCATCACCATAAGCATAAACAACATCATCATCATCACCACCACCACCATCCTCATGGTGGCGACGTTACACACAAGCCACATACAACCAAAGGCAGTGGTTGTAATCACGAACATGCGCCACATAAATCGAAAGGATCGGAAACAGGTCCCGGAAAGACAGGAAGTCATGGTGCGACAGGCACAGGTCGTGGTGTGACGGGAATAGCAACAAGAACAGGGACTGGCATAGGTCCCGGTGAGACGGGTACAGGAATAGGTCCCGGTGAAACGGGCACGGGAATAAGATCAGTACCAGGTCCCGGTGAGACAGGCACAGGAATAAGATCAGTACCAGGTCCCGGTGAGACAGGCACAGGAATAAGATCAGTACCAGTAACGGGTCCCGGTGAGACAGGCACGGGAGTAAGATCAGTACCAGGTCCCGGTGAGACAGGCACAGGGATAGGATCAGTACCAGGTCCCGGTGAGACAGGCACGGGAATAAGATCAGTACCAGTAACGGGTCCCGGTGAGACGGGTTCAGGAATAGGTCCCGGTGAGACAGGCACGGGAATAAGATCAGTACCAGTAACTGTTCCTGGTGAGACGGGTTCAGGAATAGGTCCCGGTGAGACAGGCACGGGAATAAGATCAGTACCAGTAACTGTTCCCGGTGAGACGGGTTCGGGAATAGGTCCCGGTGAGACAGGCACGGGAATAAGATCAGTACCAGTAACTGTTCCCGGTGAGACGGGTTCAGGAATAGGTCCTGGTGAGACAGGCACGGGAATAGAATCAGTATCAGTAACGGGTCCCGGCGAGACGGGTTCAGGAATAGGTCCTGGTGAGACAGGCACGGGAATAGAATCAGTATCAGTAACGGGTCCCGGCGAGACGGGTTCAGGAATAGGTCCTGGTGAGACTATCACAGGAGCAGCGACAGGAACAGGTCCTAGCGAGACTATCACAGGAGAAGCGACAGGAACAGGTCCTAGGGAGACTGGTACTAGTGAAGCTATAACAGGAACTGCGACGGGTGTCAGTGGGACCAGAACCGGAACAGCAACAACCACTGCAGTATCGTCCACAACTTCAACTACGATCCCCACTAAAGGAATAGTAATTCCAACAGATGAGAATTCCGGAGAGATTTCTGCAATTAATATATATGCCATAAAGAATAAATGTATTCTTGTAACATATTTCTCAGAGATCCCTGCTAGCCATAAAATTAAAGGTTTGATAATAACTTGGAACGGTGATGTCGAAAATTACACAATCGATTTTGGAGAAGAATGTACATATAGTCAAATTATTAAGAACATCGACGAACTAGAATTCTTGCGAGTATGCTATAAAGAAAAGACCCTAGAATTAGATTGGACGATATATTCTACACCGTAAGCTTCGTACAATGGATGATTAATTTACTTTTATTTTCTCTTTTTATTTACTAACTATTTTTTTCTCTTTATTTCTATCAGTGACGATAATGGTAATAATGTAACACAAACGTCAACCGGGGTGATTAGCAACTTTAACATCACGTCCTACACCGATTTTCCGAAAATATTTTCAGTCGAAAATAGAAAATATGGTGTAGTCACGGTCACGCATGAGGTCAATACTACTATTTGGAAAGTATCGATATATTGGATTTATGGTCAGAATGTTAATGGACCTTATGAAATATATTCGCTGAATGATAAAGATGTGATCGTATTCAAAGTATTTAAATGCACCATCGCCCGTCAATATTTGGGATATAGTTGTGTAATTTATGTTGAAAGAAGAGGAGAAACGAAACCAAGCTTTATAGACATAGATTTTTATAATACCGGGTCTATCAACGGAACACACACTTTCACCATAAATGACGTTCCTAATGATCAAAAACCGTTTAGTGCTTTAGCATTGCGTTATGGAGGGTTTATTATATTGACCAAGAGTAACACCACTATCGATGGATTTGCAGTCACCAATGAAGGCAACAATGTAACAAGATGGGGGCTCCCAACAAATTATACTTACCTCCCCATCACCGGGGTGTCTCAACGCAACGTAGTTTGGGCATTCGTTAATCATAATGGCAGTAGTTGGACTGTCATAACAAGTGATACTCTAAGTGGCTACAACGAAGGTAAGAGACTTTTTTCTTTAAAAACCTTACGATTATCAGACATTCGATTCATTCGTATTTTTTTTTTTTCTAAAAAAATATTTTTTCTCGATGACAGATAAAATGAAAAAATATGGCACCCCCACAGTTGTTTACACGAATCCGGATGTGGGTGCTAAGTTCCCAGTTCCCCACGAGTCTAAAGAGTTTGTAATTAGATACGCTTTCCCCATCACTCCATCCAGTGGATATGTGACCATAAACTTGCACGATACTACAGGAATCCACCCAGTCTTTAGGATGCCGGCAAACTTGGGTAATTATAAACAAGATACAATCACCTTCAATGCACCAGCTGGTACGATTTCTACTCCAGGAGGGAACTATACCGTAGATGTAGACGATGGTTTTATAACCGATACTGATAATAAACAAGATGCACCTGGAATTCATGACAAATGGAGTTTCACCACAGGTAATTATCGTTGATGATACTAACTTTCAACACAGTGGCATTATTAACCAATTTTTGAATGCGATCAGGTGATTCTTTTAATAATGGTACTGGACCTGCCTCGGTCATCATCTTGCTTACCTCCGAGGGGACTAACTTGTATGTAGAAAAGTCAGTTTCTCGGGATGTGTTTGTCACAAAGATGCGGGATCAGATCTCTAGAGCCATTGGATGTACCCCCGAACGTATTTCCATTCCTACCAAATTCCAGTATAAACATGATACCCCATCTGACCAAATTTTCATGAGAGTTGATATCAGTGAGGCAAGCACCACCGCAGATACGGATGCGGTAACTCTCTCTCAATATTTGGATAATGTAATCAAATACAAAAATATGACATCGATTTCCACGGGAGATACCACAAAATACCTTGACTCAGATAATGGAGCATGGAGATTAAGTAAGTTTGTGGATTTGCAATAATTTAGCAATATCAATCTAACCCTTGCTTTTTTTTTTTCAGATGGTCTATGGGGTAAATACAAATGGGCGCTTTTTGCTATCTTCGGGCTACTATTCCTATTCCTTTTGTGTTGTTGGGGACATTTCAAACACAAGAAAGTAAGTGAAGTCGTCATGATCATTCACAACATCCTTAAAATGTTTCTCACCATCTTTCTTGGCAGGGGCGAAATCTTTTGGTCTTTGTCTTGTGTCCATTAATATTGGTAGACTTTGGATTGGATATAACGTTTGTAGCTAGACACGGAAAAGATGAAAAATGGCTCTATCCAACAAGGTATAAATCAATAAAATTTAAAAAAGTTCAGTTATTTTCATAATCAATATTGCTAATTTTACTATTTTTTCTAGCATCGTGTTTTTAGTCGTTCCCATCTTTTTCTGTATTATCTTCACGTTCTGGATAATTAGTCGAGAGT
>CAJVPV010000704.1:0-19594 GCA_910591835.1 Acaulospora morrowiae | reverse complement strand
GATTGTTATATTTTTTTAGAGAAAAGTAAACATACGGATGGTCAGAGGAAATGATCTTCTTATACTGTGGGAGGGGGTGAGTTGAAAGGATCACCTTTTTATTGCTAATCGCGATATGTTTTAATAACGGGAAAAAAAAAATAAAATAAAAAATAAAATAAAAATGTATAAAATAAAAATAAAAATAAAAAATGAAATGAAATCAACAAATTATAAACAAGTTTTTTTTTTTTTTTTTTTTTTTCGTATCTACAGCTGAGAATATCTCAACTCCAAAAAAAAAAAAACAAAAAAAACAAAAGATTCCATGTATGCGGTGAATAAATAGCCTTCGGAATTTAATTAACGTACAGGGCGACACACGGACACAAAAAAGGTTTACAAAAATTGATGAAGTTAATCTGAGTTATTCGAAATTATTTAGTGACACAACATTTAGCATTTATCTGAGTTTCTTCTAGGTTAGAAAATTTTTTATTAAACACACTTTTTTATCAATGCCGATAAAAAGCTCAGTTAGTCTAGGATCAATGTCCTTTTATATACACTATCTTCACGCATAAATCATGCAATGTAACTTGAAAAATGCAAATATGTCGCAATAAATCTTCAATAGGTACGGTATCAGATCTAAGATATGTATATCGGCACGTAGTTAGGTACTGTAATGTATGTATGTATGTACTGTATGTACGTTTTCTCTTCTTTTTTTCTGAGCACGTTACCAAATAAAAGATTTGCCCCGAAATGCAGCACACCGAGGTGCAATTATTATTTGAATCGGAGCACGTTTCAAAAAAGGTGCTACGCCTAGAATACATGCGCATTTGGCGATTCAAGGTGGCACACTATGTGAGGGTTATGGATTTGTGAAAATCGAGCTACTGTATATGATTTGCATCCTCATACTGTTGTGATTCTTCGTGCGTATTGTATGCTGAAAGAATTCTCTTTCATGTCACGTGCCATAATATCCATTGACTCATACATAATACATAGAAAACTCACTAAATTTGGAGTGAATTGAATCGGGATTCAACGAACCGAATGAACTAGAATGACGGCGGTGACAAAGAGAATCGTGAAATGATTTGTCGGTGAAAAAACGTTTAGGGTGTATTTTATTCACCCGTGACCTCATTATATATACATTGGCATCATTTTTAGAAAGGGTCGTAACTGATGGAACTGATAAGAATCTGACGGAATTGGAAATTTCTCAATTCAAGGTCGTACCGCGAAAAGGCTGGCGTAATTGAAAGGACCAACAAGTTGTGAAAAGTGACCACATAACCATTCTAATAATAATAAGGTTTACAGTTTTGTAGGACCCAAGCACGGTTTTCGTGCGATGTTTCACTCGTCACCATCAAGTTGAATGGTTGTCGTGTGTATGGAAGAAAAGAAGGAAATAATAAAAAACGTAAACCAAGTGGGGAAAGAGACACTTACTCTTAATGAGTGAATGAATGAATAAACAACAACATCTCTGCATAGTGTAATACAATTTTATCCTCATGCATTCTTGGATCACAAAAGGTCAATTGGCTTGGGCTTATGAGGTTCTTTTATCCTTTTCTGTTTGCCTCGGTTGTATGTTATACCAGATACTAAGCCGCCCACTTGTCAAACATATCACGATTTTCGGTTTTCTGTAGAACCTGGAATAAGATAAAGGACACCGCCAATTTTCATGGAAACCAAAATTTCCTACCGCTTTATAAAAAAACTCGGTTTTTCCTCTTTTTTTCTTGAAACGCGAAAATGTACCCGCCATCAATTTCACCACGCGAGACCTACGTTCGGTGAAACTGTCAAAGCATCGGGATTTTCATTTTGGAATTTCCGTGGAACTTTCCGTCGGTCATCAGGATCCTTCAAATTACGGAAAAATTCTGATCTGGATTTCGCTGCGCCTCATTTCTTTGCGCGTTCTTATCATGCTGTGTAAGGTGATATGGTAGTGCACATATATTAAACATAAATATTTGGAATCCTTTTTTGGATTGTCGACTTATTAATATCAACCGAAGAGATCGCAAGATGTTGTGATGCTGACATAATTTCCAAGATAATCTTAACCCTATCGGTAAGTACCGCAGCTTCTCACAAAATTCCTCGCGCTTATTCGAGCGCACATTGCACAAACAAACATCTACGAAATGTTCGGAGACCGAGAATTGAGCGAGTTTACCGTTTCCTTTTTACGAGATTTGTGATTAGTAAAAAGATGTGTAATTAAAATTACGTAATCTCAATCACCACCTTATCCGATGATCGTGGTATAGCAAAAAAAATAAAGAAAAAAAAAAATATCCGGACTGCATTTATACTAGTCTAACATCGTGTACGCGATCTATCCATCAGGATGCATAAAAACAAAAAACTCTCCTACAGCTATCGCACGCGTTCCTGCAGTACGCCTCGTAAACTTTCTTGTCTCTATTCGGTTTAATTAAATCTTTCGGAAGCATGTGCCTCTTGTGTTCCCCCGAATTAGGGAACCACTCTTTTTGACGATTTCCGCAAAAAGTTGTCTAATCCAGAAAAGAATTGCCGATTGAATAAAACCTTGACAAATTTATTGTTTATTTAAAACCTCGACAAATTTATCACTTTTTTACTTTTATACATGTCTCGAGGCATCTGTCGTCCTTGTTCCGATTTAGCAACTGACTCGCACAACGCTATTTCATACCACCCCACACACATGACCCAATCAAAATTTCTGGAACGTTTTAGCCAAGAATTTTATTATAAATCTATTTGTACTAAACACCTCACTTTCAAATAGCAGATCTTATTGGAACTTTTTATATGTGAGCGGCGGCCACATGAATCAACCGTTTCTCTATCTCACATGTGAGACTCGGTAAAAAGTCATTCTTGTGCACATTATATATGGGCAGCGCAAGACGTAATTCACCAGAATTTTCTCCAAATTGAGAAGTTACGAATGTCAAATTTTGTCTCTTTATCCCATAAGCGTGTAACGACATGCCTCGCGTATACCTATATAAGTTCCTTTTTTTACATTCTTCGGATGCCCGATTCCCATTTAAAATCCACGCTGTGGAAAATTGTGATACCGATTTTTGGAAATTCAAGGTTTTTCCACCTAACTTCACCTGATGTTAGTACGTAAAAAACAGTCATCTTCAAATCAAGTC
Organism: Acaulospora morrowiae; assembly: GCA_910591835.1. Taxonomy (NCBI): domain Eukaryota; kingdom Fungi; phylum Glomeromycota; class Glomeromycetes; order Diversisporales; family Acaulosporaceae; genus Acaulospora; species Acaulospora morrowiae. The sequence goes on along the minus strand of CAJVPV010000704.1, from coordinate 16,424 downwards.
GATACGAATAATTTAAGAGATGTTGAAATACTTGAAATTTCTGTGATAATAAATACTGTATATACTGTACATGGATAATCTAAGAATCTTTTTAACCATTACAAATGCAATTGGTACATCTTTTTGGAAAAAAATTAATTTCATGATAATTTAAATTAAAATGTAAACACGCGGAAAAGCAGACCACGATTCTAGAATATGATGACGGGGATCGATCAAAAATGGAATTTGTAGACCCGATACCGTATATACTGTATATGTAGCATATTATAATAAAACAAACTTGAACCTTTTTTTTAAAAAAAAAAAAAATTAATGATCCATACGATAAAAATGGTATTCAACCAATGTGATTAAATAAAATTGTAAATAAAGATAATCCTACTGTATATTCGGATTTAACCTTGAAATTATTGGCGATATGAAATTTATCATTTCTTTTAAAAATACTTACATATTTTATTTTATTTTAATCAAAATATAATGCAAAAATATTATCTAGTTTCTTTAAAATATATATATTTTTTAAAATAAAGAAAATTACAAACGATCAAATTATTACTAAAATTTATAAAAGTTAATCGATGATTTTTTTTAAAAAAATAATAATTGCTATTTTATCATTACTATATATATATATATATATAATATTTTAACTTTTAAATAATATTATTCAATATAAAAAGTTTTGTTTTTTTTTTATATACTGTATAATATCTTTTTCACAAAAATATAATTGACTCGTAAAATTTTTTATATTAAATAATTTCTTTTAAAAAAAGTTTTTTTATTTAATTGCTTTTTTTAAAAAAAAAAATTAATTATTGATATTAATTAACTATTACTATTACATCTTATTAACTATTAAGAATATATATCATCAATACTATTATATATTTTGAAAAGTAGTTTAATTATTCAAAAAATTATATTCTCTCGATATACACTTTATAGAAGTAAATCTATCAAAGTAATATGTCCAATGGGTCTTTCTTATTTAATAACTAGTTTTGATTACATTATATATTTGTTAAACATAACAAATATCACCAAAACCACTATTACTATTGATATTAATTAACTATTAGTACTTTTAATAAAATATATAATATATTTTTTATTTTTTTTTAATAATTTTATAGAATAATTAGATTATTAAATTACTATATACAATAATTTGAACTATGGTTTTAATTCTTAAATATAATTTATAAATTTATTTTTATTAAAGCTTTTTAATAAATAAAAACAAGTAAATTTTTATATTTAATTTAAAATTTTGTTAATATTTAATTTAATTTATTTCTGTTAAACATATTAAAGAGTTATAATTGATACAAATACATTATAATCTTATAAATATATTTAATCTGGTAACTAATTATAAGACATATTAATAATATAATTTTTATATTGTTTTTTGGTTTTTTTTTTCTTTTATTTAAGAAAATACTTAATTAAATAATAATTAGTTATTAAATGAAATTAATAAATTTTATTTTGTAATAAATTTAAATTTAGATTTATATAATATAAATTTTAAAGTATTATTACTTTGCTATAAATTTGTAGATTTTATAATCTAATAATTAATATAAATACTTATTTATTATATTAAAATTATATTAAACTATTTAAAAAATATAGAATTTATATCTTGTAAATTTTATTTATATAAATATTTTAATAAAATATTAAAAATCAAAAATAAACAATTAAGACATTAATAATTTTTTTGTTAAAATAAAACATGTCTTATAATTTTATTAAATGAATAATTTGTAATTATACATTTAATATTAAGATATTAGATACATAATTATAACTATTTTATTATGTATATATTAATTTATTATTTATTATAGTAAATATTTTTTAAAAAACTATTAAATATAAAAAAAAAATTATTTATTATTAAAATTTAACTTTATTTAAATTAAAAACTTTGTAATTATTTATAAATAAAATATAAATATAAAAGAAAATAAATAAAATTTGTAATATAAAATTGTATATAATAATAAATGTTTCATATTGTTGCCTGTCAAATTGTACTATAGAAATAAAAAATAACAAGAAAATAATCCAAAAAGTCTTTAACTATTCAAGAATAATAAAAATTAACTTCTTATTAATAATAATGAAAATTAACAAATTAATATAAAATAAGTTAATTCAAATTATATATATCAATTCCAAATTTAACTTAAGACCTAATAATATCATTTAATAGATCAATTTTTCATTTTACTTTTCTGAAAGTCTATTAATTAATGATTTATAACCTGATAACAGTATTAGATAGTGCAAGAAATTTTAAGTATCATCAAAATTTATATAATCTGTAAAAGCTTATTAGTTCTAAAAACATTTGGTTATACTTATAAGCTCTATGGTCTTAAAATTATTAATAAAAATATTAAAAATACAAAAGTCAACAAATTTAATGACCTTATTGTTTTCAGAATCAAGCTATTTTTAAAATCATTTCTTATAAAAGACAATCTTTATAAATTATATTCAAATCAATATCAGAATTTATATTGTTTCAGATATAGTTTTTGCATCAAAAAAATCCAATATATATTTAAATACTTGATAAAATTAGAAAAAATTAATCAACTTATTAATACTATTAACAATATCCTTCATTCCAAAGATAATTATAAACTAATTTCACATACTTGACAGTTAACAAAACTTGCATATAATATTGTTAATAATATTTTTTTTATAACTAATTTTTTCAACTGGATTAAAGTATTAATAGAAGCTTTAACTCATCTAATTATTTCAATTTTTTTTCATTCAATGCTAATTAAATAATTATAACTGGTTAAAGTCCCTTAACAAAATATATTATTTTGAAAATTTCTTTTCAATATTAATTAAACAATTATTATAGACAAGCTAGTATTTAATTTATTGTAGTATTACACATAAAAAATATTATTTCTTTTATAATATATATCTAATTCTATATAAATTAAATAAAAAAACAATATGTATCTACAAAAAAAAATTAATTAGATTTTGATTATTATTATTTTTAACAATAGTATTTTTACTTGTTAATTATAATTTTATTTTTAATAATAATATTGAAAAGTTTTGATAATTGATAGATTGATATTATGTCTAAGATATAAATAAATTAAATAATTGAAATTTTAGTTGTTTATTATATTGTTTTAATATTTACAAATTTAAATTACTAGAATTTATATAAAATATTAATTATATACTTTTTCAATCTGTTAGTTTATTATATAGTTTTGATATAGTAAGATAAGATAAAGTGTAATTAATTATTAATATGTTATAAATTTTATAATAAAAAAAAGTTAATTTTAGTTTTTTGTGTTGAAAAATATAAATAAGAACTAATAATTAGTCAAAAGATTATAGAGAAATTTTTGTATTAATTATTATTAGCAAAAAACAAAACTTAAGAAAAATAAAATATTACTTTTTGAAACAAATATTTAAAGATTGTTTAGATGAGATATGTATAGTTATAAGTGTTTTTGTTATAATAGTAAATAAAAATTTTTTTAATAGAAATTTATTAAGTTTTATTTTAATAAACAAATACAGTACAACATAAAGTATATTATTATTTTTTAATAATTACTTTTTTAACCAAAACTCTTGCACTTTGCAATTTTGACCAAGAGTTATTTTTTCTAGACATACAAAAAAGATATATTTTGATAATTAAAACTGTTTATTAATCTATGATTTTTGACATATTATTCAAAAAAAAATTTTTACAGATTGAAAAGTTTTTTAAAAAAAAGTTTTGAAATTTTTAAATCATTAATAATTAATAATTCAAATATTAGTATTCAAAAATCAATAATTAAAGTATTTCAAAATTCAAAATTAAAATTAACAATCAATAGTTAAGATTATTAATTAATATTTAACGTTTTAAAAATAATGGTTTAAAAACATTTTATGAAAATAGTATGATTTAAAAAAGGTTATCAAAAAATAAAAAAACAAGTCGCTGAAATTATGTATCTGAAAAAAAATCATTGAAAATTTGAATTGGTAATTTTATCCTTTCAAAATAATTATCCAGTTCTATAAAAAATATCGAAAATTTAATAAATATATTATAATATCACTATTTTTTGATGATAGCATTTGTTTGTTTTTATGAATTTATTGCCATAAATATAATTTCTTAATTATACAATCTAAATGATTCATTAAGTAATTTAATTAATAAAGATTTAAACAAACTTTTAAAATATGCAATTTTTTTGAATCACCATTAATCAATGTTTTTTTTAAATATATTGTGAATAACATTTATAACATATATTTTTCGAAACTCCAATGCGTATCTTGTTTTCTTTTGTCGAGTGGGCCGATTTCCGAAAAAAATACAAACTGATGTAGTGTAATTAATTATACATCTAAAAGAAATTTTCATTATTAAAAAAGTATTATCGTTACTCTGAAAGAAGAGAACCTCTTTAAACATAACCAATATAAGGTTCTAAAAAACTAATTTAGTGGTTTGATATTTAGCACTTTTTTTCAAATTTGGTTCGAAATCTATTTTAGACAATCGGAAATTTATTCAATAATTATAATAATAAACATTATCTGTCATGCGAATGCTTTATAGAAGTTTCTTTTAAAATAACGATAAGTATCATCCATAGATCATTCTTTCAATTAACCATATGTTTGTCGTTACGTGATTCGAAACCCAGACTAGTTGTAAAAAGGCTGCATATGGTTTATTTATTTCATCAGTTATCAGAGCGGCTTTTATTATGCCCTTTCCAGGAACCTATGGGAGGATAATAAATAAATTATAAGTATATTTATTAACTATTAAAACACAGAATGAAGTTATAATTTAGAGGCCTCATTCAAGGCTTTTATGCATTCTCATTTAATTTTCGCCTTTTGCCCTTCAATAAAATGTAGAGTGAATATTTAACCTTGTGCCTCAATGGTTATAAACATCATGTCATTAAGTGTAATTAAAATATTCAATAGAAAAAAAAAGGGAAGAAAAACTACTGTTAGCAACTGAATCGGAAAGTAATTTCTTTCCTTTTACGGCTAGTCTATGCGAAGTTGTTATATTTGTGGCGAGATTAAATAAAAAGATTATAACCTTTATAAGATAATGATTGTTATTGTGTCTTATATATTGGTTTGAAAATCCGCCCTCTCAATTATATACCTATGTCCGCTGGCTCTTTACTATTTAATTGATGAATTCAAGAAGTCACTAATAATCTGGAAATTCAATTATGGTCTCTTAGCTGCTATGATCCCGAGAATTGGCTGGAACAATGAATTCGCGATTATAATGTTTCTTATGTACTGTATTTTATTTATAGAATGATTATAATTATCGCGATGTTAATTATCATTGACGAACTGTGAAAAGAAAATGGGATTTTGAAACGATGAGAAATTGACAAAGTTATAAAAAGTTAACTTGGTTAGAGTACAGTAAAATTATCAGAGTTAAAGGACAAGAGAGTTCCGTAGTCCCACTATCTATAATCACCTTACCTCTTGATATCTATTTACATTTTGTTCCTATAATCTAGCCGCCATCTATCTGTAATATCCCTTTTGATAGGTACACATCGTACATAACTTGGTTTAACCATAATTGGCATTTAGCATTCCAGTTTGGAGTAGATTGTCTATTTCCTAATTCGCAAATAATTCGGGCATGTGGTTGATCCTATAAGAAGAAATTTATCAGTACTTTATTGGAAATATCACCTGTTAAATGTATAAAAACAATTAAAATACATCTTTGAGATCCAGGACATAAAATGCGAGGTAGTTGAACATAAGTTTTGTTTGGGATTATGAATATATCTGCTGCATTGAGCCTCCAGTTTCCAATGGATTAAATAAATATTGAAAATATTGTTATTTTGTTGCTTTTGAAATAAACAATTTACATACATTCATTATCACCAAAAATTATTAAAGGATTCGTAATAAAGCCACTATTTTCATATTCAAATACCATCGTAATAATCAGACAACTCGACAGTGTTCAACATCACGCATATCAATAAATCCAGAGATTCTTGATATTCGAGAAATTTATTATAATTCTCTATCGTTGCCTTATATTTTCAAAATATTTATTGTTGAGATTATTGTATTTATTTTAATTGCTGGTACCTCTCATTATCATTGTTAAAATTTTATTCCGATATTGATCAAAATTTGCGAGAACCCAAGATTTGGAAGAAAAAAACAATATCCCGAATATTTTCAAAAAATTGGTGTTTTATAGATGCAAGAATTTTTTTTTCATATCTTTACTTGTATCTTCATTCTAAATGTATTAATTCCATAGTGCAATTTCTTATTTGTTTACTGGATTCTTGATTTACATATTGCACAAACTTCTCGAAATTTCCCTTATTATAATTAAACAGATACTAGATTAATACTTTTTTAAGTTCATTTATAAACAGTAACTATTTCTTTCTCATAATTAGAGATGATACTCTGTTGAATACCATTGTCTATAATATAATGATTATGTCTAGTACTCTGGTAAACTTTGATTTTGTTGTTGGTATATCAATATTTTTTTTCTAATGGTTTCATGTTTTAAAATGACCTTACAGTCGAATTAATTCCACTGGCCTCTCTCTTAGATAATAGGTTATGCTTCTGTGATGTGAGATGTATCCATGCTTCATTTATTAAGAAAGCTGGTAATTTCAGAATAACTTATACTATTTAAGATAAACCGCACTAAACAATTGTTGGGCTAACAGATCAACTAATGATACGTTTTTAATGTTAATATGTTATTAAAATTATCTATACTGTATCAAAGCGCCACCGATAATGTACTTTCGTAATAGAAAACATTTTTGTAACAAAATGGAAATCAAATGCACGTTTCATTTGATAATTTTTATTTAAAAAAATCTCTAAAGTAATGCAAATGAATTGTTAATTAATAAAAAAAATGAATTGTATTATAGTCAATTTTCATATATCAAACTACGCAAGAGTCAGGCTAGGGGAATGCTGTGAGACCGGCACATAGACTCTCGATCTATTCCGATCACTGATCCTTTTCTGGCGGTTTTTACATAGCTGATTGTAGTAAAGAAAAAAAAGAACTACATGAAAAGCCAGGTTAGGGGACCGCCGTGAGACCGGCACATTGGCTCTCGATCTACTCCCTTTTCTAGTGGGCTTGTATATAGCGACAAAGATTATTTAAACGTATACTATATTTTTGTACAATAATTAGTCAAATAGGAAAAGCTTTAAATCTTATTTTCGAGTCTCTTTCTCTTTTGCAGTTTTTGTAGAGAAATTGGGTTTAATGATAATCATTCTGTTACACGCGCGAAATTCTTTTTTTTTGAGCAGATTTCGTATAATAATGATAAAATCATTGTTACACCCGAAAATTCTCTGGGATGACACAATTAAAAAACCACTTACCTACAGCCTCTGAGGATTCGAATAATTAAGCACGACTCCTGCAGGTTGCCCCTATTAAAGTTATTTTGATTACCTCGGAAATAAGTTCCTTTACAGGAAGTTCCTGCATTTAGTAAGTTAGACTCATTCAAATATAGATGTGAATAATAATGATGAATACCCCTTAGTAACAACATTTTACAAACATTCGCTATTTTCATCCAGCCATCTTCGAATTTCGAAGGTATTTTCAACTTGTAATTCTTTCAGTAAGAAGTTTCTAGAAAGCAAATCACGCTAAAGTCTATTTCCAAAGGAAAAGACAACCCGATTTTGAAACTTAACTGTATAAACCAATTCCCTATATTTCCTGGAGATTTCCACATCTTGCCTATTTGTCTAAAATCTTTTACACAGAATATCGATTGCATTATGAAATGACTTATTTAAATCTCTAAAAATTTTCAAGAAATAATTTATTGGAGAGTAATCTAGACATTACTGAAAATAAAATCCCAGTGTACTTGCAATACTTCGGACGTTTCTCCTTTTTCGGAGAGTAACATTTTCAAACACCAATATTTCTTTTGTGTTGGTTGCTTTTTATAGAAGTATACCGGCGCATTTCCTACCTGTCTTCCTATACGTTCTGCCTTTGCCCATAAGCTATTAAATAAACAAGAGTCTTTGTTTTTCAAAATTTCTAAATCTGGCGCAATCCATGTTGCCGTATACGTTGACTCGCTATGGTTACATTAGATTTTGATTTCCACTTATAAGACCTAAGAATCTATGATAATATCAAGTAAACTTATAAAGGATTGATTGAGAGTCAGCCGATGATATTACCATGTATCCAAAAAAATTTTTTTATGAGCGAAGCATTCATTGGATCTAGGTCAACTTTTTTCTCTTTAATAGACCTTTAGTACTTTCTACATTACGTTAGTGATAAATATTGTGACAAAAAATGATTATTATTATAATTATATATTGCAGTGACACCACTGTCAATAAGTGTAACTCAAATACATCAAATACATAATTTTTTACCATATCATTTTCTTTATCAGTTATATCTGGAACTCAATTTTCAAGTACCCATTTCTTCGGTTCGCCATGTTGATCTACTACCTCGAGACCGGAAATATCGATTGTTTCAGCTAAAATAACTAAAATGAAATTCAGTGTAAATTCGAGAAAGTATAACTTAGGATCAGGGAATGAATTCATCATCAGTTGTACAATCATCGCTTTCGTTTTCACTCTCCATTTCTTATGAGAAAATGGACAACAAAGACATAAATAATCTCATCACATAAATTTAATATTTATAAACAACGAGTAAAACTCGTGCCTGTTTCATTTTCAGTTTCATAATGGTCCTTATCACTTTCACTTTTGTTTTCGTCGTCTTCTGCATCATCCACTACAGGTAGACACAATATGGATAGTCAATAAAGGCAGATGATCTATTGATTTATATTATCGCTGACCTTTTGATATTATCATAATACAAATAATTTTTCAGAAGCCTGGCTTCACGGTACCTTCTCCTGTCTTGTGGTCAAGGTCGCTACCCGCTTTTGTTCAATTTTATTCTATTTCTTGAATTGGATCTGTGTTGAAGTTGATAAAGATTCCTTTCTTATAATAAAGAAAAAGAATATCGTGAATAATGCAACCTAAATAATATTGAATTTAATATATTGTATACCTCTCTATAGTATTCAGTTGCAAGTCTTATCCAATATTGATTACAATCTTGTAAAGTAAGGAACTGACATTCATCGAGTATTTTTTTACCTCTTGTAATGATGTTTTGAAAGGTATTCCACCGTGTTTCTAAATGCTTGCTATGTTTAGTCACGTTGGTCGTGACATAATTTAAGTTTTTTGTAAAGGTTACAGCAATTTCAGACTTGTCACTTATGGAACCTATTCTTCCTTTTTTTTTTTATCTCTATTATCAAATGATCACGTAAAATTTACGGGCCTCATTTTATTTTCATTTTAGTGAAAAAGAAAACGCGACTTTTTTAAAAAATAAACGTCACTTAAATATTTGATGTCATGTGATTTAAAAAGGTGCAGTTTTTGTTTTAAAATCACATGACTATTATCACTAGTTTTGATATAAAGTGACAAGGTTTTATTTCAGATACAAAGATACATAATGAATTAGAATCGATTGAAATAAATGGTGCTATCGGGAGTATTAATAACTAAGAAAAAAAAAATAATCAATGCGAGATTGATATTGATATTTATATTAAATATTCATTTTCACGTTTCACTCCGTCTTACATTTAATAAATTTGTTGCTTAATGAATCATACTAAGATATTTCTCGTAAATACGACACTGCACCAATTTTTGTTAATGCTAATAGGAAAGTAATAGCAATTTCACCATGTTGATGAGAGACACTTGTTAGACAATATTTTCGTGATACTGCACCAGGTCTATTGTATATGTAATGAATGATCAAAATGCCAAAAGCTAATCCAAACTATACTTTGTAATTCCTTTGTGGAATATACAGGTTCATCCAATTGTAAATAATGTTAGGTTGTATTAATAGATGAAAAATTTTGGAATGGAAATTTCTTGGATAAAATAGAAAGATCAAAGAATGTAAACATGTAAACAATGAATACATATACTGTATAACACTAATCAAAATTGATTTATTTGGCATAATGCCACTTGTCAATCATTTGTCAAAAAAGTATATGATGTAACTAATCAAATTTATATAATTTTTATCTTCAGCTATAAAATGACATATAATTTATTTGGCACATAAATGGTACTCTTTTTTTAAACCTCATTTTGAAGAAGTTAATATTTTGACAGTAAAATGAATAATTTATTTTTTGCACCAAATATATATTCTGTATATATTATGAATTTGTCAAGTTATATTACTTTGATGAATTATATTATCTTGCCAAATATATATTACTAAATTATACTATTTTGCTGAATTATATTATCTTGCCATATATATATTTTTGCCAAATTATATTATATTGTCGAATTATATATGTTTCGATGAAATTTTATATATTGTATTTGCAATTTAAAGAAATAATAACTAAATATTTATGAAATCTTATTAATTTGAAATCTTATATTTAAATGAAATAAATTGGCAAAAAATATTGTGAATAATAATTATATATTCATATCTAAGTAAATAAAATTTAGTACTTCATAATTCAACATTCACATTATTTTTTGAATTCAAAATAGAACCTGATATTTGCCAAATTAACAAGTTTAAACTATCGAATAAAAGCCAAATTATGTTTTGTCATATTATTTAATAAGTTAACTAAATAAGTGAAGAAAAATTGAACCTGTCCTAGATATAAATCAACATTTTTATCATGATTCACAAATCAGACTAAAACAAATAAATCTTTTATATTTTGTGATAATATAAAAATTTCGATTCCAATTTAGCATTTTCCATATTAATCAGCTCTATTTTGAACAATTATTGAATTATTATTAATATCTTTAATGAATAATCTTCGAAAGTTCATGGTTTCATAAAAAGCTTTATAATATTTAACCAATAAATCTAAGATTTCAAAAGATACAATTAAATTTAATTTTTTAGAATATAATAATTTGGCAGAAAATTGTTTAAATCCATTGATAACTGTCTCTTGAATATTATATATATTGTTTAAGAATCAGCATAGTTTGTTTACTAAAAATTAATCCAATTTTAAAATTGATTTGATATTTGATTAATTATTTAAGATTTCAAGTCCTATATTATTATAATAGAATGTAGTTAGATTAATAATTTAGTGATCATTCACTAATCTTCATATTAGTTTGGGCTCAATATTTTGATAACTATTAGGCAATAATTCTAAATTTAAAATTTATTAGAATATTATTTTACAAATATTAATTATAAAAAAGTCTACCTAACAAATTATTCATTTGTTTAAATGAAAAACACCAAAAAGCATACAATGGTCCATAATTATATACATATTCATATAGATATAAAGAAAGATAAAGATTTGATATAATTTTTTCTTTATTATATTTTTACTTAATTAACTTAATTATTGTTATTGGTCTTTTATAAGCTTCGTTTAATAATTCTCATTTTATGATTTGATATACTAATATTTAATATATTTTAACAAAATTAATTAATATTCAAAAATCAATTTTCAAAAGATATTTTCATAAAACAATAGTTGCATATATTATAAAAAAATTTCTCTATTGGTCAGCAATAAAGTTTGAAAAACTTTTTTTACAGTTTATTTTTCTTGAAATTCAGCTAATATTAGATAGTACTTGAAAATTTTCTATTATTGCTTATATTTTATCTAATGTATTATTAATCAATATCCCTTCTTTAATCCATATTTATTTAACAAGCCATTTATCAATACCTAAAAAAAAAAACAGTGCATTGGATCAATAACCAAATATGAATAGGATCAAAATAAGGTAAGCAAAAAAACTCAGATCATCTAGTTAGATTCTTATTGACAAAATGCTTTTGTATTACATTTGTATCTCAATTTTTCAATTTGATAGTATTTCATATATGTGTTATCAAATATTATAGTATAAATCATTTGTTCATATTTTTTATACCATCAAAGTAATGTTGATTATCCATATAGTTAACTTTTTTTTTACAACAATGACAAGATACTAGTGCCAAAATATGTTCACATACTTTGTATACTGTAGGAATATCACTTGATACTAAAATTAAAGCCACCAGAATTATTCTTCCTTCCTTATTTTTGGCAGTCGATTCTAACATTATTCCTTGTCATAATTGCATCAATTTATCAATAATTGATACAAAATAATAGTTTATTTTGTGTAAACTTGATTTACTAGAACCTGGTAATATGTCAATAATCAGTATATTTTCTTGCTTAAAGTGTATATCACATGGCAAATTATCAATAACTATATATATAATGCCAGTACTATGCATTTTGTTATCATATGATTAAAACTAATTAATATTCAATATCAGTTAAGAGACATTTCCCTCCCGTTGTTATTACACACAATATAAATTGTATTATAAAAATAACATTTTGAGTCTTGATTAAGGGAAATGTCCCGTGACTAATATCAATTCCAAATGCAAATCAGCTTTCTTTATTAAAAAATAATTTGGAATTTCTATTCTTAAAAGTTTTTCAATATTGTTATTATAAATATCATATAATAATTCATTAATGTTTAATCAATTCATACAGTGCCAAAAATTAGATTCAAAATCTGAATTTTGATATATCTAAAATAATTGTTACCAAATAGTTGTATAAAAAAAAATTAATTTTGGCCAGTAAATGCTTCCATTTAATATTTTGAACTATATAGATAATAGAGTATTACAAATTCTTCTTTAAGTTATTGAATTTGGAAATTTAACATAAATATACTTCATTATCAATAACCAATTGTTTTTTCAAAAACTTAGTACATCATCTTGTTTATATAATTTGTAATATTTTTGACATACTACAAAATTAATGAATTGATCCAATAATCCAAGTAATTTTTTGGCCATGTATAATGATCCACAAAAAAGTTCATATTCACTGCCATCAATTTTAATTAATATCAACTTCATGAATTTTATAGGTGCTTCTATTACAATATCCGGCAAATTAAATCTTATTCTAAAGTTTATAATCTATAATAAAATCCATATAAAACAGTTATCAGCAAATTCATTAAAATATAGTGAAACTTCATAGTTAGAAGTCAAATATTTTTCAAATATGTTATCAGAACTGCTGTTAAATTCATTATCAACTTTAGATTCAGATTTGTTATTTTTGACTTTGAATTCAGATTTGTTATTTTTAGCATTAATATTATTTGGTATTGAATTTTGTTAATTATTGCTTAAAGTCATAATTCAATTTAGTGAAATATTCTTAGTTCTTTTCCAAATAGTAAATTTTTGATCTGTCGAGTTTTTAGTTTTTGTTTTTTAGTATCTATGCAAAAACTCTGTTCATGGGTTAATAAATAATCCATTGTATTTATCACAGTTACAAATAACTTTTGTTTTTTTAAGTTTTTTTTTTTTTGAACTTTGGCTAAGTAAAGCTGAAATAGAATACTTCCTTGCCATTTTAATTGATAAATATTAAACATAAAGTGACAAAAGTCATCATTTAACTTTGAATTGCCAAATGTTGACAAATCTTAATATAATACACAAATTTTAATATAATATAACAAATTTTTATTTAATAAAATTAAATAATAAATATAGCATGACAAATTTAAATATAATAATATCAAATAACTAATTTTTAATATAAAAATATTATAAAAAAATTATAATAATACAAAATAATACAAATAATAATATAATAAATATCGAATTATATGACAAAACAATACATAAAATTTTATATAAATATCTTTATTAATTTAATTAAAATTAATTTTTGTTGAAATGTCTAAACAACAAAAAAAACCATTTGATTATAGAGAAAAGTCATAATATTTGTTATCTTAACAACCTTCAAAATATTCTTTACAATCCCAACAATTATTTTCATTTGTTATATCAAAAGAGCATATAACAATCACTAATATCGAAGGTTCAATTCTTGTAATAGCAGCCAAATTGCTCAAAAAAAGACTATTTCTTTCATTACTTACAAGCTTAATAACTGAAGTTACACAAGTATCGACTTTTGAACTGAAGTCTATAACTTAAACTAGAAAAGAAATAGAAAAGGTACAATTTAAATTATTTTTGAATAATAAAACTTACTTTTATTAATTTGTCAATTTATTTAAAAAATAAAGAGTTACATATGAAGATAAATGAACTAGAAAAAGCAAATACTAATTTGGAGGCACAATTAGTTACACTGAAACATATAAATAGAATATTTTTTGACAAATCAAATTAGCAAAAGAAGTATATTAAATATCTAAAAATAAAAAATGAATAATTAAAACTGCATAAATTGGTATTAGAGCCAATAGTAATTGTAGAAACTACAAAAGTGATATCTAAATCTTAAATCCAATCTGAACCTCAAAATCAATCCGAACCTGAATATCAATCTGAACTTGAATATCAACTCAAACCTAAATACCAACTTGAACCTATGCCTGAAGTTAAAACTGGATATAATTATTGCTAATAATATTTTTAGAAAAAAATTAAAAAAGAACTTGAATTTGAAGAAGAAAATTCAAGTAACAAAGATAAATAAATGATTAATCTATTAATTATTACTATAAAAAAATCTCTAAAAACCTATAAAAATACTAAAAATAATTCAGAACCACTATTGAAAATTAGAAAATTAGAAAAAAGGACTTTGACAATAAGCAAAAACTTAAATAAATAAAAAAATATAAAAAAAAAGTTTTATAATAATAAAAAAATATAATAATAAATTATATAATAATAAAATAATTTTATAAGCCAATTAAATATTTTAAATTAAATATTATTTAATTATAATATATAGATGTAAATATATTTTATTACTATTAAAATATATCAAAGATCTTTAAAAATTAATATATAAAATTTCACTCTGAAGTCTTTTAACAATAATAAAAGTCCTGATGATTTTAGTTAGTAAAAATTTTTCTAATTGATTAGTTGTTTTTAATATAATCAACTAGTTGTAATTAAAAATTCTAATATATTTTAAACTTTTTAACTAATAATTTGTAATATTAAAAGATTTTCTAAAAATCTATATCTAAAGATTTTCAAATATTTTTATCCAAAAAATTTTCTAATAAGCAACTGATACTTATAAATATAAATAATGGCTTTTAAATTTTTACCATTATAAGACATAATTCTAAATATTAACAAAAATATGAATTAAAATATAAATATTTTATTAGAAAGCTTAATCACCTTATCAACTATATTATTAACAGTAAAACAATATATTCTGATGATATTTCAATATATATCCTTCCTAATAAAATATAAAATATTCTTAACAAATATAAAAAAATCATATTATTAAAAGTTATTAAAGAAAACAATAATTATAATAGTACTATTTTTTTATTTCAATTTATAGAAACAAACTTAAAAAAGATTTGAACAATTCCATTTGATAACTTAATAGTCAAAATAGTATTATTAAAAAATTATTAAGCTATTTTTCTAAAATATAATGAAATTATTATTAAACTATATAATATTGGAAAAACACTATTAGTTTTATAAATAATAAGTACTATAAATGTTTCTTTATTATTATAAAAGGAAATTTGATTAATAATATAATTCTGAATTAAACATGATTTCCAATTACTTACTAATTGTTACTATAATATTTAATATATAAAGACGTTATAATATTAGGATTAATTAATCTTATTAGTCCTCTGGGAATTATATGCATATAATAAAAGATAAAAATAAATAAAAACAAATATTAAACAAATATTAAAATATTAATTAATATAATTAATTAATATAGCATCAAACTATTTATAGAAATATGGTATTTCTTATAATCTAAATATATCAAATAAGATTAATAATAAAGATTCTATTGGTATTTTATCAGATACCAATAATAATTCCATATTTAACTCTAGTTCTAGTCATCACGTGGTGTGACAAATTTTCATATGATTTATAGAAATCTAGTTCCATTAATATTTCAAGTTTCAAATATTCTAAAAAGATACAGTTTGAATAATTGTATTTCAATTGCAATATTTTTTCTATTTACTTGTTTGTATCAATTGTGTAACATACATTATGTCACTTATTTCATTATTTATATTGTTACAGTTACTTAATAATACAAATATAATACAGTTTTTAAAAAATATCTAAATTAAATATGAATATACACTATATGGACAAAAGTATCGCATATCTTAAATTTATTATTATATAAAAATATACATAATAACTTTATTTAAAATTTTAATATGTT
>CAJVPV010000703.1:0-19612 GCA_910591835.1 Acaulospora morrowiae | reverse complement strand
AACTCAAATATGTATATAAAGGCTCCAATTTCGCCTAGGAATTGGCAGGCTTGAACATATATTTTATTAAATAAATAATTTGACCTTTATAAAACAAATCACCATTGCCTCTTTTGCTTGACCTCATACACCTCAGAACTGTACTAATTTGTATGCCTCTAGGAACTTTAGCATACCACATTGGCTCTGTCCATCTAAAGTGCCTCCCTGCCACTAGTTCTTTGTCTTTATCTTTCTCCTGATGTAGAAATGATATATGACACTATAAGTTTATATTGTTATTATATAAAGAAAAAGAATTAGATGAATCTTACAAAATTCAAGTAATAATTACAAAAAGAAATTACAATAAGGAAAAAGACTTCTTTATTAAAAAGTATCCTGCCTACTTTGATAAAGTAATTACAAGAAAACAGTATAAGAAAATCATAAGAGAAGAAGAAGAATAATTACTTAGACAAAAAGAAGCTGAAAAAGGAAACATCACAAAAAGCTACTTTAATAATAGAAAGTGAAATCTATAAATATATTATAAAGAAAATAACAAAATTCTCTAAAAAAAAACAATGTATAAGAAAATAGAAGAAAATAAAATATCTATAATAATAAAAAAAAAATGATTTAGAACAGTTAATATTAAAAATTCTTAGCTGAAAAGTAAAAGAAATTCTTTTATCAAGAGAGGAATCATCTATTATAAAACAAATATTACAGGAACAAAAATTAATAATTAAAATAGAAAGAAAAATAAGAAGTAGGGTTGTTAAAATAAAAACAAAAATAGAAAATTATAAAACTCTTTATAAAAAACTTTTATTCAAAATAATAAAACAAACAATAAGGAAATGAGATATAAAAAAAGATTTAGATATAATAAAAAGAAATAATTCAATAGTGAAATTAATGAAAAAAATCACATATGAATCAGATTTACAACTTCTTAGGAGGTTACCCTATAGTAAATACTATAAGAAACTTTATTATAATAATTACTAGGATCAACAATAATGTCATATGAAAACCAAAACAGCAAGAAAATGAAAAACACTGGATGAATCAAGAAAACTCTAATATGTTAAAAGATTTTGGATAAACCTTTCAAAAGAAAATTTCACAGTCACTCATACAACCTAAGAAGTTATAAAAGAAATAACTTTTCTAAATAAAAGGTCTTGGAAAAAAATCCAAACTTGAAAATCTTAACTAATTGAAACTATTAAAAATTCTAATCAATTAAAATGGACTTTAGAAGAACAGGAGAACCCTTGAAACAACAATTCCAAAAATGAAAGTAGGTTTGTAGATCTGTAGAAAATAAAGAAACCTTAGAAGAATAAATAAAGAATTATCAAGAAGAAAAAATCCAGAAGATTTTGGAAAAAAGTAAACAATGATATTATAAAATAACAAATAAATAATATAATTAGGTAAACAAATGGTAAACAAATGGAAACCAATCAGAAAATTAATAGAAAAATATAGATTATTAAATAAAATAATATAAAGATATAGTAAATAGTATAAAAATTTCAGTAAAATATTATAAACAATTGAGAAAAATATTTGGCAATATAAATTAGTATTTTAAGAAAGTTCTAGAACAAATTAATAAATAAAAATATAAATAATTACAGTAACAATAAATAAAATTAAAATAAAGAATACAATTATTATCAAAAAAAAAAATCTTTCTGCTTCATCTCAGATCGCCTAAAATCCATAGTAAAACAGCAAAGAGAATATCAAAAGGCAGTATATAGTGTGAATAGAAAAGGTATAATGAGGGATGAACACATAATGCAATTCATGCGTTGCGTGTCTAAAACCCAGAAATGTGATGTTGAAAATGAAGTAGTTTAGACAATAGTTTATTAGTAAGCTTAAAAAGTTTAAATCCATGATGTCAATGATAGTCTATTCTAGCGTAGCATTAGGATATAAAAGAACAATGTACTCATGAAAAAGAAGAACAGAAAAAAATAAAACAAGAAAAACTGAACACCCAAAAGTATCGCGCTCTATAGTGAGACAACTAATTAAAAATTGCTAAAATTAGTAGTGCGATCGACGACGCCAAAGCAGAGAATTTCCAATTAATAAACTTACCTCGTTGAGTACCACTAGCTTGGAAAGAGGATAATCTGAAGGGCCGCGAAGGAACAGTGGCAAAAGATTATCAGTAAAAGCATAAGGGCGAGGGACAAGAGAAACATTAGTTAAAAGAAAACCCAGCCAAGTCAAATCACATGCCTCGACTAAAGAAACCTACCCATCTGAACATTACACAAGTTCTGGTCCAAGAAGCAACAGACTCGCCAAAAATCATGTTCACAATAGCCATGGCAACTCGCAACAGCAACACCAAGAATAAAGACCAGTTCTATCCAACACCTGGTTACAACTTGCAACCAAAATAATGCAAAAAACAAAGCCTAAATAGCCTCCAGTATGGTTAATAGCAAAGGGCAGTACCTCAGCCAGCTAGTTACCTACAGGCGAAGACATAGTAGATGTCACCTATAACTGGGCGGAAGACACTCATATGGAAATAGAGGAATCTCAACAGGCATCTGCCTCACCTATCCCAGCTACTTTTGGAGAGCCGGATGAAGACCTACTGCCTACTAAGCCAGATAACAATATGGAGAAAAAAGAAACGGCTGAACCCAAGCCACCCAAATTGCCCAGACAACTGTACGAACTCCTAACAAGTTGGCGCATCCAGTATGGCTGCTTACACTTCAAAGCAGTCATCCTGACAGCTAACCTCAATGACACAATGAAGCAAAAACTCAATGCAATGAAGTAGGCAGTCACCTACCTTGACTCCTACATGGGAGCCCAGATGGCACGATACCAAGAAGAAAAAATAATTATCACCTCCTTTGCTAATTAAAAAGATCTACACAAAGCATATAAATTAACCTTATAAAAAAACAACAAAAACCATATAACAGAATGGATGGAGATCGACCTGACTGAAGCCAAAAGCAGAACCATTTGCATCTGAGTTATTTCCTTAAACACCAATCAACAAGAAGTAAGGCAGAAAATTACTCAATATGAAAGAATTAAAAATTTCAGAATGAATACAACAGGCATGTGACAAAGCATACTAGCTGAATTTGAATTGAAAGAGGAATACAAAAAAATCAGTACAAAATGAAATATTCCATTCAAAGAAAAACTACTTAAAATTTATCCATATATCAGAACCTTTGAAATTAAAGAAGCATGAAACAGATATGTTTTAAAGCTTACAAACCTTTCACCAGGCATCACAAAATATGACTTACAGGAGATAATTGAATCCATCAAGGCAGCATTATGCCATATTCCTCGCAATAGGAACAATACAAAGAAAAGGTTTGCTTTTTTAAACTTTACCTCAGCAGAGGCAAAAGAGAAAGCAAAAAATACAAAAACACAACTGGAAGAAACAACACTTTTCTGGCATAAAACTGATGCAAAGTTGTGTGCCATTTGTAGTACATCAGACCATCTAGCAAAAGATTATGAAATCAAAGCAAAACAGCAAGAAAGGCAACAAACACTAAAGGAAAAAGCAAAAAGATACAATGGCTTATATCAAAAATACAAACTGAAGGAACAAATCACATCAGAAGAGCTCAAAACAAACAAATCAACAAACCAACAAACAATGACTGAATCAGGGCTCAAGAATAATTCAATAGGGCAACAAGCTGATTTAAAAACAGAGGAACATTTGCTCAAGTCACAAATAACGCAACAAGAGGAGTTAATAAACTCACAGCAGGCAATCCAGCAGCAATGATTAACTTACAGTCATCACTAACAGAAGTACTTAAAACAGTACAAACAATAGGCTCAGAGCTTAAACACATCAAGAAATCTATAAGTGATCTCAACTAGAGAATCGAATACTTAGAAGACTTTGCTTATTTTTATACAGTAGATGACAAAGATCAAATAGAAGAAGCGATTGAAGATGGAAAAACATATTTGGAGAAGAACTAACTCCAGCCAACTACTCCCAAATCCAGAGAATTCAACTACCAAAGAAAAAGACCAACTATAAGCCCAGAAGCAGATACAAGTGACATCAGAACCCAACAACACAATCTCAACTCCAAGAATGGCAAATATAGATAACATATTCCAAACAGTAGTAGGCACACTCAATTAACTAATAGACAATATAACAAACAATCCACCACAATCCCAAAATAATAAAAAACAACAATAAAGAACAAACTAGACAAACTATCTCAATAAACTTATCAATAACAACAGAAACTCAACCAATTGAAATAGCAAATCTAACAAGCAACAATATACAACAATAAAATACAAGACACAACACAAAGCAGGTAGAAAGTATCACAAGCCCAATAAAAACAGTGAATCATTAAATACAGAACATTACCTAGAGAATTGTTACACCAATGTCAGAGAATTTAACAACCAAACTAAAAGAGACTGTTGGCTGGCATACTGTTAAGACCAAATAATCGACATCACAATTATCACCAAAACCCAAATACAAACTGACGAACACATGCATTAGAAATTTCAAGAATATCATACATTTTAGAGCAATAGCAGAAAAGGAACAGGAATTCTGATAATGATCAAGGAAAAAATTATTAACCATATTGGAGAAATCAAGACTTTGAGTGGCAGAGGGATCTGCATAGATCTGCAATTCAAAGAAAAGGAATATATCAGTATCATCAGAGCTTACATTCTATCTAGAGGTAATCTAGAACACTTACCAATAACAAAATGAATACAAGAAAGAGTACTGAAAAGACAAAGTAGAGACTGGAATATCATTACAGTTGAAGATTTCAATGTTCTCATGGATCTCTATATGAACAAAAACCCAGTCAGAAGAAACAGACTACCAATATCAACAATATTGTCCCTACTAACACACCTGCAACATATAGATATATTTAGAGAAGTATATCCAACAAAGTGTAGATTCACTTGGTCTAACTCACAAGACACACATACTCGAATAGATTATATATGGATGTCTTCTGGACAAAAATGAAACATGGTATATACAGATATTACCATATTAAACATGCTTACACACAGGGATCACGACATTTGCACATGTGAGATCAATGTCTCTAAAATAATCCAATAACAGGAAAGATGACAAAAACTACCAAAAACAATTATCTTCGACTTCAAAAGCATCAGCACAGAATAATAGAAAAAATTCCAACAACAAATAGAGGAGCAAATTACAGAGCAAAACTCAAAAAAAGAGACGGCAGAGATAGACAGCAACAGAATATGAAACATCACATGGCACATTATCAGCAAAGCAATGTACCAACACATCAAGAGACAAAAATATCAAAAACATCACCAAGGGAAAAAACTAGCTTCACCTGAAAAGACACAACATCTACTTTCACTTAGGAAGATTAGTATATAGGGAAACTGGCTCCTCAAAAATAAAGATGACCTAGACACAGCCAAGTAAGCAATTTCAAAACTGATAGACAAAATAGAACAAAAACACAAAAACAATAATGACATGCAAATAGATAGGCCAGCTGAAAATACAATCACAAAAGAATGGCTTCATAATGTACAAAAAATATACAAGACAATGAGAAACCTATTACAAAAAAAAAACCAAGAAAAAAACAGAGCTATCAATAAATAACAAATAGAGGAAAGAATATCCTGAATAGAACATAATTCTAAAAAAATAATCAGCACAATACTGGGTTAGCAAAGAACATATATCACAATAAACAAACTAATAATCAAAACACCAGTCACGAATGTTATTACAGATTCACAAGAAATCAAAAGAAAGGTAATATCACACTTCTCAAACTCCACAATAGAAATCAGAGACCTGGACAAAAAAATTTGAGGCAGATGGGTGAAAAAATACACATCACAACCAAACATCGATGCAACATGATATAGTCCAATAACACAACCAATATCAATAAACGAAGTTAAAGCCACTATTACCAAAGCAAAAGTAAAGTCAGCCCCTGAAAGATTCAAGCTCAACTATGCTATGCTAAAACATATTGCTAGTGAAGGAATTAAGAGAATTATATTAACTTTTAATAGAATCTTGGAATTGACAGAAATCCCAAAGCAGTGGAACAAAATCAACATCTCCTAAATCCTCAAGAGAGCAGATTGGCAATATGATCTAAATTGTACAAGACCAATTGCACTATTAAAAATGATCAAAAAAATATTTACCAAGATTATCAACAATAGAATAAGTAACATACTAATGGAATATGAAATTCTCTTTCACTCAACTGAGCGAGACTTCCAGAAGGAGGTACACAAAAATTAATCAGCATTCTTAACAATGTATTGAAGGAGGCGAGAAAGCTGGACAAGGAATGCTAGATCCTAAGCCAGGACATTAGCAAAGCCTACAATTCAATAAACCCAAAGCTTCTAAGCAAGGCTTTACAAATAATCGAAATCCTGACAACCATCAGCAAGATTCTAGAAAATCTAACCAATAACAGAAAAACAAGAGTCATCACATGCCATAGTCTTACAGACAGCTTTAAATCAGCACAAGGTATAGACCAAGAAGATACAATCTTAATTTTGCTATGGCATATCTACTATGATCCACTAATTAGCATAGTAGAAAAAAAATATAGGATACAGGTTTTCAATGCAAAAATCCACAAAAAATTCAAGTATATGGAGAAAACAAGAACATAGAATCTCATCAATAACATACATGGATAACACAATTTGATTAGCAAGTTGCTGAGAGCACATCAACAAAATCATCAAAACCATAGAACAATTTGCAAAGCTGGCTAATTTCAAAGTCAACTCAGAAAAAGTAGCACTTCTTACAATAAATAATAAAGACACAGAAGACCTTCAATTCCAAAACCAAATAATCAAACTTGTGAAATCTAAACAAGCCATAAGAATCCTTGGGATATGGATCACAGCAACAGGTAGCAAAAAGCACCAGCACGAACTGATTAAACAAAAGGTGAAAACAACAATATGAATCCTGAAAAGAGTCATGATCACAGACAAACAGTGCAGATATATTCAGAATCAGGTTATGATGTCAGCCATAAAATATATGTTTAAAGACACATTTCTCTCAAATCAAGAGATTAAAATCTTGAACAGTCAAATTAGACAAGCATTCAAACACAAAATTGGAGTCTCGAGCACTGCCCAAATAGCAATATATGTTCATACAGAATATAAACTATTCTGTATAAAAGACAAACAATTTGCATTACATATCAAAAACTCTAAACAAAAACAATCTGTGTGGAGCACTAATCAGAGCAAGGCTACAGTACTTAAAAAATCGAACATGGACACCAGAAAACATATTTCAGTCTGAAACGATGATTGACAAATCCACAAAATCTCTAACAAGCCAAATTCTACAGATGCTCAAAGAGAAAGATATCATGGTAGAACAAAATCAAGATTAGTCTTATACAAATGCATAATAAGACAGGATTGTACACAATTAAAGACATCATGGGACAAACATGGAGCAAGAAAAACATCAAAAACATTAGGAAGTACAATCTGATATTCATCAAACAGATTACCAATGTCCAACAAACACATATGCTTAATTGAAGACAAATCAGAGCTGCTACAGGATGTAAACCAACTGGCAAACAGCCAAGGTGGTTTACTGAGATTAGAGAAAAATACAGCCAACCAGATATATTAGAAAACAGATACACAATTATACTGATGAACCTAACAAGACCCAATCCAATCTCCCAGCTAGAAGCAGCAAAAAGCCACAATATTCAAAAGCAAAAATACTTAGCATATATAATTAACCAACAAATACACATCAGAAGAATAAATCGCAGATGTAGAATAACAGACAACAAAGTAAAAGTACAACATATGTGACAAATAGGAAGAAACTCACCTATAGACAAGTGTCAAGGGTGTAACCACAGAGACAATACAAGAAATGTGTGTATCAGAAAAATCAAAATAAACCAGACAATAATTATTCCAGTAACTAAAACCATACATAGTGTAAAGCTCCACAGTTAGATCTTAAGACACCTGGACAAAATATAAACATCATCAGACACAATAATATACAATATACAAAATCTGAAAAACAAAACACAAACCAGAATCAGTGTCATAATTAATGGAAAACAAACAGAAATAGAAAACAAAATCACAAAATACCTACAAACCAGCAGCCCAAACAAAAAAGAATTAGTCAAAATAACCAAACAAACAGAAAGCTGGAGAAAAATAAAAGCATACACAGATGGCTTAATAATCTAGGAAGCAACCAACCAAACCAAAATGAGAGTGGGATGGCACATAACCAATCAAGAAACAGGAGAAAAAGTTATATACTCAGGACGTACAGAACATTTTCCATCATTAATGAGAACAGAATTAATAACAATTCTAATAATGTTAGTGACAATCCCTGCATAAGCAGAAGTTAAGATATACAGTATACAGACAGCCAGGCAGCCATTCAAGAGATTCAAAAAAAAGACAAAGGAGACTGCCAAATCTACAAAAGTGCAAACTAGATAACAAAAACTCTGATTAAAAAAATCATTAAAGAAAGACATGAACAAATAACATTCATTAAAATCAAAGTGCACCAGAAAGAAAAGAACAATGAAGAGACAGATAAACTGGCAAAAGAAGGAGCAAACAAAGAAGATGAAGCAATTATAACAGTCAACCCTAGAGTAGCAGCATAGGGAACACTAAATTGGAGAGAATATCAGCTAGACACAAACATCAAAGAATTCATGAAAAATATGTAAAACACCAAATGGATGGCAAACTGGATAACACAAAGAAGAAACAAGTATAAATTGAGTACAAAAACGAGCTACAAATAGACTGGCACTTTATCTGGGAAGCACATCAATTCAGAATAACTAAAATGCACACAAATCAAGAAGACTACACATATAGAAGAATCAAGTACAGATTACTAAATAATAAACTCCCTACATTAGACAGGTTAGCAGAAAGAAGACCAGATATCTACAAATCAAACAAATGCCCAGGATATAAGAAGAGGAAAAGCTTAGAGCACCTGATACATAAACACTGGCAATACAAAATAACAGACAAATATAAAAAAATAATAAAAGAAGAAATGGAAACATGTCAGAGAAATCATGATAAAGGGAAAGAGAAAGAAGACACAAAACCAAAAATGCCATTAATTATAAACTTGGAGAGCACAAGAAACTATATAGTAAAGGAAATCCTGACCCAAAAGATAACCTGATACATATACCAGTTTGCAAAAAATAAAACAAAAGAAGTATGCAGAAGAATTGTAAAGAGAACAACAAAAGTAATTAACGAACTATGGAAAAAAAGATTGTGAAGAAATTACAGAATGGGAAGAGATAAACAACATCAGCAGAGCAGACAAAAGAAAGTAAAGACACAGAACATATCAAACAGAAGTTGAAAGAGACAGAGAAAAATAGGAAATAACAATAAATAGGAAAAAGAAGCTAGAAAGAAAATTGCTAAAAAGATGGTTTAAAAACATGGACAAAATGACAAGAAACAATTTTTTTTATTTATATACTAGTGCCATTAATAATAGTGATGCCTTGGCATGTTAGTTTCAATATCTATCCAATAGGAAAAGTTAATAGCAATAGTCAATATCTAAAAAACTTCAATATAGTTTAGTATACACTTATCAATTAATGCTATAGCATAGTTCATATACAGAAACATGTACAAATATATGTAAATATTGACCTTAATAAAGTTTGCTAAGCAAGGTTAAGCTAGTTTAAAAAAAAAAATTAAAATAAAGAATATTAATAATTAAAATATTCAATATAAATAATCAAAAGATTGAAGATTATAAAGACTCTTATATAGAATCTGATTGGCAAACTTTTCAATCTTTTTGATTTTCAGATTTTTGATAAATCTCAAAGGAAAGGTTCAAAAAATCTTAATATCTTGTACCTATAGTTTCATAAGAAGAAATCTTAAAGAAAATAAATAAAATAATAAGAGAAAGTCTTATATTTTCTTTAAAAAAAATTATAATATCCTAAGGGAAACCCTTAAAGTTTTTCTAAAAAATTTAAAATAATTTTTAAAAATAATTTGAAACAAGAAAAAGAAAATTCAAAATATAAATTCTAAAGGAAACTTTTGAAATTTTTCTAAAAAATTAAAAAATTTAAGAAAACTTTTGCAATAAAAATTAAAAAAAATCCTAAAAAATATTGAAGTAATATTTGAACAATAAAAATTCTTGGAAAATAAAAAGAGAACAGAAAATTGAAAAATTTGTTAAAAACAGAGTGAGGATTGGATGAATTTCTTTTGAAAAATTGAAAGATCATTAATAGAACTATAAGATCTGGAAAATCTCAATTAAAAGATTTTAGATTTGTGAAAACTATCAAAACTAAATTGTATTGGAAACAAAGAAATATCTGTAAGAAATATAATGGAAATAGTATTTGATAAAATAACTTATGAATTTCTTAAAGGATCAAGGAAAATCAGGCCAAAAGAAACATAATAAGATTATAAGAAAGGAATATTATAAGTAAAATTGTGAAAGTTTATAGAAAATATAAAATCTTTTATTACAGAAAGTTTAAGATGACAATAATATTTAAGTTCTATTAAGAGAAATTGAAAATAAATACTTTACTAAAAAGTTAGAAGAAAAAGTGAATAATTACCAATCGATTAAAAAAAAACTTCAAGTTAGGTATTGAAGAAATAAGTTCAAGAAAACGTAAAATTTGACTCTACAGGATTGTAGAGAATATTGAAACCTTTGATTTGTATGAAATAGATTTGTAAATAAACATCATATCACAAGAATAAAGTAAAAATTAATCTTTATTAATCAATTTAGAAAAGTACAAAAGAACCTTTGACTATTATTGAAATTTTATTGGATAAAATAAAAATTAAAACAAACTGATAATATCACTTGACTAGTAATAAATAACCAATATAAATAAGAGTGTAAGATGATGAAGTCACATAAGATTTAAAATTTTATTCACGCAAGTTAAAGATATAAATGTAAATATGAGAGAATTATTAAAGAAAACTTGAAAATTCATTAAGAAACTAAACAATATTACTTTATTAAACCAAAATTAAAATAACAGAAATAGTATTCAGGAAGGCAGAAAATAATAAATAATATATACAAAGAAATAATTAAACATCAATAGTATTATTAAAAACTTTATTGAATCCTTTAAAAAAAATATTTAAATAATATTAATAATCAGAATTACAAGAAAAAAACCATAAAATATATTGAAAGACAAGAAAATGAAACTAAAAATAATCATCATATAATTGAGAATAAAGATCATGAACTTGATTTTCAAGATCATATTGAATATTTTCAAGAGAATTAATTTTATCCCTTAAAAAAGCATTTTCTCTTTCGAAATTAAAAGACTTTTAACTATAATATTTGACAAAATAATAGAGATCTTTAACAACAGAAGAAAGAAAATTATTTCACAAGAAAGAAGTATCTGGAAAATTGTTAGCAATAATAGCACAAGTAGAGACTATAATATTGTTAATATAATTGTATTGAATCTCATTAGAAGATGCTTTATCTTGAAAAGTTTATATAAAAGTATCAATATGAAAAGAGCAGTTCAGAGTGCTTCAAAATCTTTAGAGAAAACAGTTACTGTATCAATAGCAAAAGAATCTTTTGAAGGAATAATTGTATTATTAAGAATAGGAAAACCTTTTAAATTAGGGAAACCAGATGAAACAGTATCAGAAGACAATTTTAGGAATAATACAGAAAGATACCATGATCTTTTATTACTGTTTGATGAAACACAAACTTATAGAAACTTATAAAAAGATACAATAATAATAAAAGAAAAAATAATAATTGAAATATCAATAAAATTGACAAAGAAAATTAAAGAATAAAATTAAAAGATTCAATTAAGAAAAGTAAGAAACATCTAAGAACTTTTAGAACTACCAATAAGATTATAAAGAGATCTATTCTTTTTTTAAGGAAAGAATTTTATCCTTGAAATCAAGAATATCTTGGAAGATAAGATCACTAATGATTATATAAAGAGATTTATTCTCTTTAGTAAGACAAGAGTTTTCTAACTCAATATCAGAAATAGTTTTTTGAAGATTACTTAATTCATTTGTGATGTACTTTTTAGAATGTACAAGAAAAAAACAAAGCAAATCAATTATACACCCATGAGATTGATCCATAGAAAAAGAAAAAATGTAATGACGAATCTTGTTATAAATAGAAGTCATAAAGACAGTATTGCAATCAGAACAGAAAGATATAGAGAAAATCATCTATTCAAGAGTATTAATGGACTGATTAACAGTAGAAAAAAGATTCTGAACTCCATGAAGACTGTCTTTAAAAAAACCAAATCAAAAGGCAATAAAGCTATAAAAAAAAAGACAGTTAAAAGTGACCATAATTAATAAGCAACAATAATAACAAAAACTACTTGATGGAAAAGATGTTAGCAAATAAAAAAGACATTTTAGATAATTAATAAATAAAAAAACAACATCTCTAATTAAATAAATTAGAAAATTTAACAATTATCGCCAAATATAGAATCTGCATAAATAAAACAAAAAAGGGAACAAAAAATAATAGTGAAAGTATCAATAACTTTATTAAAAAAAATCTTGAAATTACAGGAAAGGTTCCAACATATCAAAAAACATAAAGAAACAACAAAAATATAAAGATCTAAAAAAAATAATAATAACAAATAATTTTAAAATCATATATATTTAGTTTCTAAATCTTTAATAAGTCTTTTTAACAAATGAATAATCTTAAGACCAATATGGACCAAGTAAGTAGTAAAATAATTTTGAGAAAAATGAAAAAAATCCTAGTAATATTATAATGAATAATACTCAGGATATCTTGATGACAAAAACAATAGCAACAAGAACTGCTACTGATAATGGAAAATGGAGAAAGACAGGAACAAATATAACAAAAATTATTTTCCATGAAAGCAAGATTATTAAAAATAATTTGAGTATTAAAGAACAACTATAACAAGTTAAAAATAGGTATATCAAATTCATGTTTAAGAAGAAGGTATTTGTTATCTGGAGGAAGAGAAGAGTTGATGAAAATCCATAAGAAGATCAATAGAATTAAAGAAGTCAATGTTGAAAGAAGAAGGAGAAGAAAGAGAATTATTATGAATGTTAAAGTCTTGTAAATACTTGGAAAGCATAAACTGATGAAAACCATCATAAAAGCTTGATATCCTTATTAACCTTTTAAAAGAATCCTTGATAGGGACTGCAATTATAGAAATAATAACAATTGTAGATTTAGTACTTGAGAAAATGTAACAAAAAAGAAGTTAAAGCAAAATTAATAAGTAATAATTAAAAAACCATTACGCTCAATAAGAATTGAGCAAGTTATATTGCATAAGAAGCAAAAGAAATAGCCTTATAAGTCAAAAAAACACATTGTATTTATTAAGGCAACACCATATGCGCAGTTTCTTAAAATAATAAAAAGAATATCAATAATTAACAAAAGAGATCTTTTAATAACAAGAAAGCAAAACTTTAATAGTAAAATAAAAATGACTCATAAGGAACATGTAAAGGAAGGTATAATTGAATTTATAAGTAAAAATGCTTTCAACTATTGTTAAAGAAAATATTCTTAAAAAACAAACATATAAAAAACTTCAAAAATAAACATCAAATTGAGAAAAGTAGAAAGAAAAGGAGATAATGGAATATATATTGAAGGAATGATAGCAAAAGAAGACCTTTCATAATACAAGTCAAGAACTGGACAACTGCTAAAATTGGTAAGTTGAAAAACTTACTAAGTCTGTTAAGCTATTATATTGTTCATAGTTATGTTGCCAGCATAGAACCCCAGAAATGTGAACCTGATAATCAACAGTAGGGATTGTAATGTAGGCCAGATTTGTGGTGAATGACTTTATAATAAATTAAATTGAAAGTGAATTGTTGCCACAATAAAGGGAATTTATTGTGAATGTTTTTTAAAAAATCTTGATAGTAATGAAACACACTTATCAAGATTTAATTATAAACCAAGTACTATTAGAAAACTTGAAACTATAGGAATAGTAGTAATTCCAGCAGACAACCAATATATACAAGGAGCTAGAAGATATGTCTAAATATTAAAATACAAAATATTATTAACAAATATAGATAACTTATATACAGATCTTATTAATTTTGTTACAAGAATAAAAGCATTTTGGTTTTTAGAAGAGATAGTCAAAATATCTTCTATTTTTGGAATAGTTTTATATTTTTCAATAATAAAATTTATTGAGAATTGGTAATATACTTATAAAGATGAAAAAATAATCAGGAAAAGTAATCAAATCAAATAAATTCTAAGATAATAATAATCAATTTTTCTCACTTGTCTAAGATTTTCTGATTTGTCATAAATATAATAACAATTGTTATAACAATGATGAAGAAATTCAAAGTAATTGAGAAAATATAAAAACTGTTTTGAATAATCATAAAAGAAAGAATATACTCTTTTGAAAGACATTGGATTATCTATAAATAGTATTATAAATAACAATAAGATATAATAGATAAATAAATGTAATAAAAGAAATAAAGAGTAAATAATAAAATATATGCAAGTGAAAGAAATATACTAAGAATAAAAACTAGCACTGAGAAAAGAGTTAAGAGTGTTGTAATCAAAACAAGCAAAAGTATTATCAGTACTAATATTGATAATAGAAATAATTCTTAAAAAGAATTAAATAAAAAAGAATATTGTTTGTGATAATTTCTAACTTTAAAATATCTAAAAATCTAGAAGAGTGATCTAAAAAGAAACCTTATAAAAACAAAGAATTATTACAATGAGGTATTGAGAAGAGCAATAATACTTTGATTTAAATTATTAACAAAACTAGAAATGTTGACAGAAATTTTAGATTTTATTGAATCTTTAGTTAATAATTCAGCAAGAATATCTTCAAAGAAATCTTGTAAGTCTTCAAGAACAAAAAAAGAATTCTGAGATAATGAAATATCTTTTAAAGGGATATAGTGATAATTATTATCATAAAAATTATGATATTGAAGAACAGCAGTATGAGAAGCAACTGCAGAGATAATAAATTTGAAAACAAGATTTGAAAATTGAATAAGGATATTTATTATTAAACATATTAACTGTTTCAAAAAGACTTTTATTTTGATTTTGAAGAGTCTTAATCTTTTGAATAAGAATTTTATTAACAATATAGAGATCTAAAGATTTACTAAAAGATCTAAGAGAAGATTTTTCTTTAGGCATTTTGATAAGATAAGAAGGAGTCTAGTGAATTTAAAATAATAAAAATCAATAGAATTAATATTGTCATATATCATTTCTACCTCAGGAGTAAGATAAAGATAGAGAACTAGTAGTAGGAAGGCACTTTAGATAGACAGGGCCAATGTGATATGCTAAAGTTCCTAGAGGCGTACAAATTAGTACAATTCTGAGGTGTATGAGATTAGGTAAAAGTGACAATGGAGATTTGTTTTGTAAAGGTCAAGTTATTTATTCAATAAAATATATGTTCAAGCCTGCCAATTCCTAGGCAAAATTGAAGCCTTTATATACATGTTTTAATTATAGTATTTTTGTATAGGATAAATATATACTATGGTAAAAATATAAGTTAATATATAAATACTATTTTCATCAGAATATTCAACTATAGTAGCATTTATATAGATAAATACTTTGGCAAAGATAATATAAAAAGTAAAGATAAAATAAAATTGAAATGTTTTAGAAATGATAAAGGTACAATAGATACAATAGATATTGAAGGTGTTGTAACAGATCTGTAATACAAGACTATTCTAGAATAACTAACATTACAAGGGTTAATTTTAGTGAAAATCAGACAAGGGGTATTAAAAATCTTGAGTAAAAATCTAGTGTAACAATATGAAATAGAATAATACAGAAGAACTGCAATACCTGTGAATTATCCAATATTATTAAAAATAATACATGTAAATTATAAATAATAAACAAATAACACAAAGATCAAAACTTGGCAATAAGCAAGAAAATAATTTTAAATATTAATATTATAAAAAGATTATAGAGAAGAACTAATTACTATAAAATACAAAGAAAAGAAAAAGAATAAGATAGAAAAAATTAACAAATAAATCATTCATTTGTGAGATCAATAATTTCTTGATTATAATTATTAATCAAATAGTTTGAAGAACCATAGATGAAAGGTTCAAAAAAAGCTGTGTAAACAATTGAAAGACTAAAATGAATAGAATCTGAAAAATACTTAGAGGAATCATGATCTACGAAAGAATTATAAAAAAGTTTGTTGAAACCAATAGTTGTGAGATTCTCAAAGCTTTGATAGTACAAATCTTTAAGGATAGAACGAGAATAAGGACAAATTTTAATTTTGTGCTTATAATAAAAAAAAAGGAAATCGTCAACTAAAATAGGATTTGGTCAAGGTTGTGAAGATGCTTGAAATCAAAATAATAAAAATTTCTTTCTAATTCAAGAAATTTAACATAAACATAAATATATAACTTTTTATCAGGAAACCAATAAGCTAAGAAATGCTTATTGAATAAAGGGTAATAGTCATTAATGGCATAAAAGAAATAATAAGAAATACAAACTCTAAGCATAATAAAAAAAGTAAAGACAAAGGAAGAGATAATAAATAACTAAATAATAAAATAATATTAGTGGAATAAAATAGAACAATTCAAAAACTATTATTATAACTCTTTCCACTGATCCTTTTGCCAATCCAAAAAACAGATATTCTCAAAAGATTTTTTGTCTTTATGATAATAAAGTCTATACACTTTCCTTGAAAACAATACTGGTTTTAAATGGCCAAGTAAGCAGAAGCCACCACTTGTTTTATTTTTCTTTTTCAAAACACTTTTCATGCTTATTTTTGCGACTAAATACAAGAAACTTATCTAAAAGGTCTATGGCAAGAACACCTTTATAGGAAGAAAACTGACAAGAAAAAATATCCCCCAATAACTTCCAAAAGATTCAAGAATCTAGAGAAACAAGAATAAAGAATTCTCCAGTCTTTCTATCATCTCTTTGGCTTCCTACTTCTTTTTTCTCAAGCATGCTTCCTTTTTTCTGGGGAATTTTGCCTACCTCAGTTTGACCTGAATTTTTTGGTCATATCAGATTTCCTAAAAGATAATTGGTCAAGGTCACAGATTGGTTGATCACATCAGTTACAGAAAAAGTAAACAAGACACGTACTTCTCACATATTTCCAGTTATGCAATACCAAACCAATAATGTGATTGGTTCCTGAAAGAGTTGGACAGTTTCAAGTTGAAGTTGTGAGAAGAAGGGAAGAAACCTCTTTTTTGTTCCCATCCTTTTATTTTCTTTTTTTCTTCCCTAATCTTTCTTGAAGACAGGAAGTAACAACAAGATCTAGATCCTATCTCAATCTGGTAACAAGTTGAAGTACTGATATCTATCCTGAAAATGGTTGGAGAAAGGGATCTTGAAACTATCCACTGGTTGAGTAAAACTATAATTCCAGAAGACATGGCTTGGGAGAGAAATCAACAATAAAAAACCAATACCCTTTTTGGTTAGAAGTCTTTAAGCATAAAGTTTCAAGAAATACTCTCCTGAAAGTGCTCTTAAACATTCTTAGACATCAACTACTCCATTGAAAATTAAACAGTTTAACTGGTCACAGGTGATAAGAAGTGGGAATCCATGAGGGACTTGGATTTTAAGTTCACTAAATAATCTTTTTAATGATAGTTAGAATAGACAATAGCTTTTTTTTCTATTTTCTTTGTCAAAAAATTTCTTTTTTATTCCTTTTTCCCTTGCGTAGTTTCTACAAAAAGGGGTGACACAATTTGGATTTATGGTTGTAACTATACATATGTTCATATTTAATTCAGACATTTTTCAAAAACTGTATTATGTTTGTATTACTAAGTAACAATTAGTAAGTAATTGGAAATTGTATTTAATTCAGAATCGTATTGTTAATCAAATTTCCTTTTATGGTAATAAGGAAACATGTATAGTCGTGACTGTGGAGGTAATCTGCAAGTGTTGATCCTATCAGAAGTTTAGGATCTTAATCCTATCCTTTAGGGAAACAATATATTACCTCCATAAATCGCATCTAGAGGCTTCAGCTAAAGACATATGAGTTGGATTGAGGGAATTTGTACTTTGCATGTATTCTCATGTGTATAGTGGTTCTCTATGATTTAATAAATAAATGACACCAACCTGATTGTGGGATTAAAAAAAAAATAAAACAATTCAAACCAAATATTTACAAAACAATAAAAAAGAATGTTATAGAAGAAAATACAAAAAGAAAGAAAAAAAAACTCTTGAAAAAATAGAGGAAGAAATATGCTAGAACAAAATTGGTTATAAAAGAAATAGCCATGTTATACTAATCTAACAGAATTGAAATCAGAATTGAAGCAAAGAACTGAAAAACAAACAAGATGTTTCCCTTAAAAAAAAAGAAATAGTTGTAACCAGAGAAGACTTAAACGAAAAGAAACAAAAACAAATGAAAACAAAAACTTTGAATTACTTGAAAAAAAAGATTCTGATATAGAAAGGGAAATAGAAGCAGAGAAACAAATCAAACAAGAATTTATTCAAGAATTTGAAAAAGTTTCAACAAAAGAACCTTTCAATACTAAAGAAAAGGAATTAACAATTGACAACAAGAAAAAGGAGATCTTTAAATGACCAATTAAAGAAAAGAAAGAGAATAAAAAGCAAGAAAAAAAATAGAAAAAAAATAGAAGCAGGTCTAGTAGTAATTCAAGAAAAAAAAGAGATAATAGAGAACAATAAATGGATTACTCAAGACAACCAAGAAATAGCAATAATGGAAGGAGTAATTATATGGGATACAGATATGAGTATGGAAGAAAAAGACAAGGCCAAAAAGTACAAAATATTATAAACTTAACAGTAAGACTCATTAGCATATTACAGCAAGATAAACAAGGAATACCTCCAAAAGTATAACAAAAATATGACTGATTCATATATTAGATTAAAGAAATCCAAGATGTGGAATCACCCTATAGCAAAAAACTATAATATAGATAAATATTTTAAAGAATGTTATTATTGTATAAGGAAAGGACATCTTATCAAAAAATGTAAGAAAAAAGAAAGAGATGAAAAAAAAGGAAAAAGTGAAAAGGAAATTAGGAAATAAATTAAAGAAAATCAGACAATACTAAAAAATAAAGTGAAGCCAAGACAATATAAAAGATTCAAAGGAAAGGTAACAACAAGATATTGCTATAAGTGTAATAAAGGAACAACTAAAAGTTATTAAATATAAACAACTTTACTGAAAGTGATCATTTTTTAACAATGTAGTAGCAATGTAGTAGAATTATAGTAGCAATATAGTAGTGGTGTTATTTTTTTAAAAAAATAGTAGTGTAGCAGTAGCAATTTAAATATAATTCTGTTATTATATTGTAATGTAATAGTAAC
>CAJVPV010000702.1:0-19614 GCA_910591835.1 Acaulospora morrowiae | reverse complement strand
TTTCCTCGTGCAACCTTCCTTGCTTCGACCTGTTTTCAGCCCGCGATCGTCGGGAAGACCAGAGGTCCCATCTTCATACAGCCTAACTAATTTTGGAAGATGATTTGCGGCTGATTGGGTACGACATGAATTGGAAGCCAGTCAACCAATCATGAAGGTGATAAATTTTTGTAATCAGGTGAGGTTGAACCCTAGACCTTCACCTGGTGACCTATGGAGCTTTACCACTGAGCTATAGACCCATAGGTCTCTGAAAAGTTTAAAATAATTAATATTATACAATTATAGTTTAATAAACAAACCTATAATCATAAGTACTATGTTATGCTAGTGGTACATCCTGAGGATTGGTGATAACAGTGACTGGAATACTGGGGTTAATCTTTATAATAATATTCCATAATGTGCCTTACCCACGATGGATGCAGTCGTGACAGGATCTAGTAGGAAGGTGGTTTAAAACTAGTGGTAGGATTTCCACCCCTATGTAAGTCCCACCTGGCATGTGGATCATCTACTTGATGTTTAAAATTTCGTATAGCTAGGTATGTCATAATTGGTCTAGGGGAAAACCGAGAGCACTGGAAACAGTGATTATCAGGTAGCATTAATTTACATTTAGAATAGCAATAGCCTACTTTGTAAAGATATTTGATGTACTAACTACAAAACGAATGTTTAATAAATGTTGTGCATCTAATGCCCCTAGCCAATTAAAAAAAAAAAAACAAACAAACCTACAATCATACTTAGAAAGTTAAGATTTGAAAAGTCTAAGATAATTAATATTATACAATAATAGCTTAATGAACCAACTTTCTTGTAATAAAATAATTAGTTAATTGTTAAAAAATTATAAATTATATATTTTATTTTTATATTAGACTTTTACTTAATAAAAAATTTTTGGCTATTAATATTAAACTATTATTTTGATATCAAGTTAATATTAAATTTATTATAAGTTAATACTATTTCAATACTGATTTAGAACCCTAGTTGATTTTAAAAAAGAAAACATCAAAGGAAAAACTTTACAATATCTTCTTGAAAATAAAAAAGGACAGACATAACAGGTATATTGTGAATTCAAAAGTATACTAACTCTTCTTTATTACTCAAATCTAAAGACAGATACTTGTGATTTTTCACTGGAAAAGAAGAAAAAACAAAGAATACAATTTACAGTTAAATTAAAAGAGAAAGTCAGTACTGCACTTCACAAGCTGCCAGCCAGTCGTGTATCAGGTTAAATATCTCCTTAGACACCAGCAGGACTTAGTATTGGTCAGATTACACCTGGTAAATTAGGCAACCTCATATATCAACACAAAATCAGAAGAGTACCAAGACTTTCTTACTATTGTAATTAAAAAGAAAAGTACAAATCTCAATATTGTTTAAAAATAAACAACAATCATTACATAATCAAATTTTTGCTGGAGACAAAAAACCAGAAACAGTTTATCCCCTCCAAAGATCAACAGTAACGTAAACACATACTTTTCAAACCAAACAATAACAGCAACTACCAAACAAACAAATACAATCCAAAACATGAACACACGTACATAACAGTCTCAAAATTTATCAAAGTTAGACTATACCAAAGCAAGATCTGCAGTAGTACAAACATATTAACATTACAAATCAAATAACAAAGTGCAATTAAGGCTTATCAAAACAAGCAGATCACAAACACCTTGACAAAACACATAGTAGCCTCAACTCCAAATACCAAAAAAATACAATTACACCATACAACAAGCTGTTTTAAGCAAATCAACACATACCAAAACAAACAGCAAAACAAATCAATTTATATGTGTCAACCTAGCAAAAGTCCAAAACAATAGCTAACTCCAATACAATCCAAATAGAAAACCTAATAATAGAATACCTCAAAACAATCGAAGACAACCACAATGAAAAAGAACAGATGTGGTTCCATACTTTAATTGAAAATGACATAACAAATACAGTATCAGAATTGATAGATTTAGGAGCAATCATAAACATTACAGTTATAGACGTGATAGCTGCAAAACTCCTTAATATCAATTCACACATATCTGTAAAATGGATATTAGTTAAAGAATATATCAAACAAATTTGGACATTCAATCAATTAGATATGAACATATTGAACAGATATATGTTAGAAGATTCACAACAAGTAACCCAGATTGTAGACATATTATATTTGATCTAAAATCCACGATATTTATCAAACAAAGATCCAGAAACTATATTACCTTCTGAACAACCTGTAATAGAAAACAGTAATCATTACTATCAACAAGAAGTAATTGAAAAAGAAGTCAACATAAATGAACAAACCATGGAAAACACAGGTGGAAATGAGAAAGATATCCAAATACCTTCTTTCCAAGAACACAGAGAATCAGTTAATGCTCCAAACATTGCAATACAAATGGACACTATACAAACAGAAGAAAACCTTAACAACGAATCCCAAGCAATAGAGGATATAGTTTCAAATCTCGCAGCAATAGAAATAATAACAGAATCTGAAGACAAAAATAAAGAGAAGACACTAATACAACTACCAATAGAAGAATACATTACAACTATATAAAATTACTACATAAGAAACAGGTAATATACATCCACTAATTTCTATTTCATTAACAAATCAAATATTTAAAATAAGAGCACTTGCAGCAAACATACCTGGAGATTTCAAGGAAGAACAAATAAAATATATTGCCAATCTTCTCCACTTATCAAAAGACAAGTACAAACTCATACAAACACCTTTTATTAATGACAATAGATGATATACCATTCATCTTCAATATAAAGAATATATGGAAAAATGTTTAAGCAAGTTAGAAAAAGGAAAAGAAGACTTTGAATTTATTATCTTAAAATAGATTACAGACATTTTACCTCTCAAAACAAATGTCAAAGAATACATTAAAGAAAACAACACCAAACACAACAAATTCAAGCTTTTAGAATATAATAGTTTATATCAACTCAGAATAAAATATAGTACAATTCAAGGCAAAAACAGAAAGGAACAATTGCAAAATCTTGTAAACTTCCTAAAAATCCCTTTGTCATACAAAGGAATACAAGTCAAGGCCATAAAAAAAAACAAGTAGACAATGTTACACTTTCAAAAGCATGACAACATGCTGAAATGCAAGCAAGAACTAATGGCTTTCCAATCCCAGATTACTATTTTGACTCTCCACAAAAAAAGAACAAGTGATATACTATTTCCAGAAGATAAAGACATCACAAATAAAAAGGCAATAGAAGAAAGAGTCATAATAATGGATATATCTTTCAAATTTTCAATCAAAAGACTTAGAGGAGCCATATCCAAATACGGCTCAATCTCAAACATACAAATGGAAAGTGGCAATAACAACTTTAAATCAGCAACAGTCACATTCTCAACACTTTTAATAAACCTAGAAGAAACATGGGCCATACTAATTAAAATGGTAATGGCCAAAATAATACCATACCAAAATCATATCAAGACATTAGCCCAACATAACACCATTACTACCAGATTATATAGACTAAACAATAATGTCTCAGCAATCAAAATAATAAGTACAACCAAATATCTCAATACAAAAACTATCCACATACCTACAAACAACAAGTCAGGAAAGAAGAGAAGCTTCATTATTCTTGGCTTTTTCAATACAGAAGACTTGAACAAAGCCTTAAAGTTCCATATGGAACTATTTGAAAACAAGACCTGGTGGAGCAACAAAGACAACACAAAAACTATTACAAAGGCAAGCACTACATCTCAGAAAAACAAACACACAAGGCATAGGAATCTTAAGTATTCTAATATAGAAAGAGAAGATACAATAAGTACCATCTCAAAAGAAGAAACTTCAAACTCCAAAACAGACTGACCTGTTAAAACCAAAATCCTTAACAATACTTATTCTGAAAAAAGACATTGGATTGCAAACCAGGAAAAAGAAAATAATACTTGGCAACAAATCTAAAGTGTTTTGGAGAAAATTAATGACTAGTTATACAGACTAGGGGAAGGATATGACAATAAGAAAAAGTCATATAACTGCTCCTGAAAGTAGTTGCACTAGTCAAAACTACAATTAATGCTGAAGATTCAAATACTATTACTATTCAATTTATATTAACAATATATCCATCCTCTTCAGTAACAAACATTAATACTGATAGTATTTCACAAATAGAAAAATTCCTATCTAATCAAAAAACACTATTCCTAAAAAATCAATGAGAAATTATATCAACTTTCACAACCAACAACAATAATATCCAAACACTACAAATAACAATAACAATATACAATATTAGAGGATTCAGATCAAACCAACCTAATAATGGAAATGTTAGAAAAGAAAATCAATATATTAGGTTTATGTGAAACAAAACTTTCTAAAGGAAACCAATACTTTACCTTTCTAAATCAAGAAGACTACAAAAATATTTTGAGTGCTGAGCCAAACAATCCCAGAAGTGCAGGAGTCCTATTACTGATTCATAAAAGTATCAAAAGATATATAGCATCGATAGACAAAATTGAAGATTATCTTATAGCAATCAACTTCTTAAACAAAGGCCATAAAACATGAATTGCTCAAGTATATTTGTCCAGTGACAAAAAGAAAAGCTATAAACTACAGAAAAAGATCTCAAACCTATTACAAACCTACTTACAGAAAAACTATGTAATCATAATAATGGTTGACTTCAATGCAACACTCAATTCAAAAATAAACCATAAAACAACAAGTAACACATGAGAATTTTCCAAGCCTGAAGACCCTGAAATCGAACTATTTAATGTTATGGATAGTTGAAGCCTTTCTGATTTCCACCAACTATAGGAACCAATAGAAACAATCCATACATAGAAAAACAATATAAGCTCTAGTAAAATTGACTATATCTGGGAATCCTATGGCATAGCAAACAATATACTCCAATTTAACAACGAGAACTTCCACACAATTTCTAACAGTGATCATACTATATTATCTATTCAAATCACATGAGACATTATATTCAAAAACTATCAGATAAGCATAAAAAAGTCCAAGTTCCACAAGGAAAAAGTAATTAACATCTCCAAAACAACAGAATCACAATGGAAGAAATATGGACACAAGGTTGATTTAAAACTACAACAAAGCAACATTCCAACTCTAATCCAGACAATACATTTCAACCACACTGATGACAACAAGTGCAAGCAACTAATCCAAGACTTATGAAAGGCATTTGAAAAGATCCTAATAATCTCAGCTTTCAACTACTTATACAGTGAACCCTCTCTAAATGCACACCCTCGGGACCATAGGAAAATTTTTGAAAAATGTGCATTTATAGAGGGTGTGCATTTATGGAGGTAATTTTATTAAGAGTTCTATATACTTGGGATCAAGCTTGACCATG
Organism: Acaulospora morrowiae; assembly: GCA_910591835.1. NCBI lineage: Eukaryota > Fungi > Glomeromycota > Glomeromycetes > Diversisporales > Acaulosporaceae > Acaulospora > Acaulospora morrowiae. The sequence goes on along the minus strand of CAJVPV010000702.1, from coordinate 14,169 downwards.
CATTTAGAGAGAGAAATATAGTAAGTGCATTTATAGAGGGTGCATTTAGGGAGGTCTCTCTATATTGTGAAAAAAGAACAACAAGAGAAAAGATCAAGATGAATTTTCACAAGAAAAGTCAAAGAGAATAACTTGCACTTTATAGTTACTGTTTAATAATCAAGATTCTTAACAACTGGTCTAGCTTACTAGACCTTCTGGAAGGATCAGTCCAGAGACAAAAACTATAGAATGAATGCAAAAAAATCAATCAAGATATTGTACCTATAGCACTAGCATTCGAATCAACTCAAGCACTCTTAAGCATTCTTGAAGAAGAAGAAAAAGAAAACACCTTGGTACAACAGTTTAAAGAGACAATCAGCTTCCTCAGAAAAATATGTCTCAATGAGAAAAGAAACAGAACCAATACAAAAATTAAATGAGCAATCCAAGAGAGATACAAGAATCTTAGAGAGAATCAAAGAAAGATAGTACAAGGCCTGACAAATAACTTCTGAGACAAGATTACTATAGACAGAATCCATATTTAAAATAAACTAGGAAGAGAGTACATATCAGTAAACAAAAAGAAAATTCTGTACCAAACCAAAGAGTACTACAAAAAAGCTTTCAAAAAAAGAAATAACAATTTTGATCTATTAGATGAAAAATGGAAGAAACAATATGCTCCTAAAGCCGAAATAAAAGAAGAATGGTATAATGGAATGACAAACACTATTTCAGAAAGTGAGCTCGAAGAAGTTCTAAAAGACCTTTCAAATAACAAAGCAGCAGAACCCAACAAGATCAAATACGAGATGCTCAAAAACCTGAAAACAATAGGAAAAAAAATGCTATATTAACCAATAAACATATACCTAACTCACAATATGACCCTGGCAGCATGAAAGAAAAGTCTACTCTATTTAATTTCAAAGGGAAAAGAATGGCAAGGCACTCTAAGCAACACCAGATCAATAGTTTTCCTGGATGTCTTATGAAAGTGTTTTATCAAAATCATCACTAATCAACTGTATATTATATATAAACAGCACAATATCCTAAAGAACCTCAACTACCAGGGAAAAGCACTTCAGAACCCATCCACTTGCTAAACAATATCTGTGAAGAGGCCAGAGAAAAGAAAAAAGAACTGTGGATCTTATTTCAAGATATTGCCAAGGCATATAACATAATCAATTTGGAGATGTTACAAAGAGCACTCCAAAGAATCAAAATTCTAGAGAATCTCAGAACACTCATATTAGACCCTTTTATTAGCAGATCTTTACAAATAATTACTGACATAGGAATAACAAAGAAGGTAATAGCAGGGGATGAAATAGACCAAAGGAAAATGATCTCTTCTCTCCTATGGCATATCTTTTATGACTTCCTGTTATATGAAATTCAAGATAATACAAAACTGGGATACTTCATGAATTGTGAATGGAAAACCAATCACAATAAAAATGAAACCATGCAACTGAACATCTGACAAGCCACAATAACATATATGGATGACACAATATGGATTGCCAGATCAGAAGAAGATATGGGAAATATTTTTGAAAGAGCCAAGTGGTTTTACGCAGCTAACGACTCCTAAATCAATAGCAACAAGTCTGTATTAATAATAATAAATAGTTATAACAAAGGACCAAACTCAGTAAAAATTGGAGTAAACTAGCAAGAAGTAGTTGAGAACAATCACAACAGTTTTACTAGATTCTTAGGAATATGGATAGGAAGTAAAAAACAAACTAGGGATATAACTCTTCAAATCAAGCAAGAAATCACAACTGTTGTATCAAGTCTTCAAAAGAAAAAAATAACAGACAAACATGCAAAATATATTCTAAATAGAGTTCTCATTCCTCGTATAGAATATCGAATACAATACTGCTTCCTAGATCAAAACACATGTAACAACCTAACAGCTCAATTAAGAAAGGCTTTGAAGAAAATAGTAGAACTAGTCTCAACAATTCCAAACTCAGCTATCCATCACAAAAAGATATATAATATCAAAAGTATTGAAGAAATTCAAGCAGAAAATCAGATCTCCAATTTTATGAACAGATTAAGTAACATGGGTCCAGCTAGCATATTCACACTAATCTATCTTAAACAAGCCTAAATTCAAAACTAGGAATCAAGTAATATTCTAACTAATGATATCACTTGATCCTTTAGATATTCAAAGAACTTCTCAGACCAAGTATTGAAATCAGCAAACAACTTGGGAATCACAATATTCAATTCCCGATGGTCAAATTATTTTGAATGGAAAGGAGACTCGCTATCCATTAAAAACAAGCTCAATGATACAGAAGTATATCAGAAAGCAATTCCATCTCTAAAAAAACCTAACATAATGTTTGTAGACCAACTAATCGATAAAGATACAAAAATGATGCTACCTTGAAAAATCATTCAAATCCTGTCTAAAACTAGTAAAGGACTAACTCTTACAAACAGGTACAACATCTTAAACAACAGATAGCAAAACTGGAACTGGGAAGAGCAAGATAGAATATTTTTTATGAGTAATCAAAACAAAGATCAATGCCAATGGAGCTGAAAAATTGCAAGTTTGGAAAGAACAAATGAACATATTATTTGATATAAAAGCAAAGAAAACTCAGGCCACCCAATCCCATATGCAAAGATTTATAAGTTGAAGATGGAATTCAAACCAGACTTATCTAAACTCCAAAGAATTTTAGATAGTATTCAAACAAATTCAAATATAAAAAACAAGAAATTTCTTGGATAGAATAAATATTTGTAAAGGCAATAAAAGATCAAAGATCAGATCTCTAGTATGCAACATTCTCAATCAATACCTATTATTAAGAAAAGTGAACAAACCAGAAATTCCAATTAGCATATATGTATTGGAAAATCAAGCTAGAAAAGAATTGAAACATTTTAACAAACAAGGAATTACCAACAACCACCTTATAGCAATAGAAATAAAAGATTTAGAAGTATTAATAATTAAAGAACATATTCAATCCCCAGAATACATACAAGTCTTAATAGAAGAATACAGAATGAATAAAGAGAGTGACTTTTACCAACCTTACTGTTTCTATACAGATGGATCATATGGAAAAGCAAAGGATCAAATATCAATAATAGGTGCAGCCTGGCTACAAGAAAAAGAACTAAACTCAGAATGATTCTTTCAAGCAGGAGTAGACAACTGGTCATCAGCACTCCAAGCAGAACTAGTGGTGATCATTTTAACACTCCTGATTATATTCCAAAGAAGTCAAATAGAAATCTGAATGGATAGCACAATCTGTATCAATACTTTACAGAAGCTTCTAAATCCACATATCAAAGACACAAGTAAGGATGGGTCCCTAAACTATTTAGCATATAAAATTTCGCAGATTAATTATGTTCCTTTTGAAGGGACATAATTATTTATTCATTATTTTAATAGGGACATAATTCAAAAAACACTTGGATCAAATGTCCTAAATTGCAAAAAATCTTTGTAGGTAGTTTTTTTTTGATCTTATATTTAAAAAAAAAACTTTTTTAATAGTGAGGGACATTTGAATTATGTCCTCGTCTTTAATTTAGGAACCCATCTTTAGACACAAGGAAAAGAAACAAAAAGTGCAAGAACTGGCAATTGTGGACAAGATGCATAGACCTGATATACAAGAAACAGATCATAATCAAGATAACCAAAATAAAAGCACATGATAAAGATAAAGCCAACAACAAAGTAAATCTTCTCGTCAAAAAAGCAAAAGAAGAATCTGAGATCATTTGAAACAACTGGTACTGTCAAGAAATTCTAATAACATTATGCTGGAATGGGATCCCATCGATATTGGAATAAGAAATTTTATTAAAAAAATACATAAGAGAAACATCTTAACAAAATGAACAAACCAGAACCAAATACAAAAAAGATAAGTTAAAGAGATAAATGACCAAAAAAATTTTGATTGGAGAAGTTTTTGGGAAGCAAACAGAGTAAGAGATTCTTTAACAATATCATTCAAACAAGTCAAAAAAAAAATTTCCACATAAAACTAATATATAATAAACTACCAACCCTAAACAACATGACTAAAAGATTCTCCACAAAATATGAAAACCTAACCATGTATTTATATTGTTAACAAGAAGAGGAATCCTTAGAGCACCTTCTTTTCTGCAACAGTATTTCAGAAATCCATAAAGAAATATGAAACCAAAATCAGAATCGAATATTTAACAAATAGTTAGAATGTGTTCAAGTAAAAAAGATATAAGACAAGCAAGCTACTATACAAGACCTTTTGCAAAGATGATATAGAAACAAATTCTTCACAGGAACAAATATCATAAGCATATATTTAGGACTCTTTTCGAAGGAAGATATTGCAAAATGGATCCAAATGATGATCAATGCTAGGATGAAAATCGACAAAGCGAAGCAACTTTTAAAGAAACTGTCAAGAAACATCTGCAAGCAAGTTCAGAAGAAAATATGAAACAACAGATGTGTCAAGTTACAGGATTCTGAGAGAAAGTCCAAAATATACAAGCATAAAAAGAAGAATATCAGTAAAAAAAAAAGAGAAAAAAAGAAACCAAGAGATCAAGAACAGAAAAAAACAAGCTCCAAGACAGTACAAGATAAGGAAGAGGACCTCAGTCTGCAGATTCAAGACAAAATTCCTATTTGGGATTGGATTAAAGAAGAGAAGAAATGATTAGGAATATAAAAAGTAATCTAGATTTTGCTTAGATGAACTGTAGTGATGAACTGCAGGCAATGATCTTTAAGATTGAACTCCATAAGCAAGTAAATCATAAAGGGAGTAACCTTTTTCATCTCCAAAGTTACACCTAAAGACACTAGTTAAAGACAGGTGTTCAAGGCAGTAGAATAGTTTATGCAATACAATGTATTATACATTATTTGTTTTCTATATAGATTCAATAAACAGTACATACTTGTTTGACTATGGGAAAAAAAAAGAATCCTAATTGATTTTAATTATCCATATCACAAACAAAATTATTATTTTATTATAAACATTAAAGACATAATCATGATTGGCCAAATAAAATTGGCAAAGTTAATATACAGTATAAGAAAAAACTAGAATATTGGACATTTATATGGATACATGAAAAGTCTATTATAAGAACCAAGTAAAAAAATTCACATTGTAACCATCGATCCTGGAGTTCATACTATTTTATATAATATTCTCTCAGTTGATTTGAAAATATAATATCAATCATATTTTTCACTTATGCCTTGCTTTTGATGCTTTTATCTCATGCACCACCAAAACATTAGTAAAAAAGCATAACTCTATTAAGTGCACTCAAAGACACATGAGAAGACATTCAAAATTTAGTGGATGAAGTATATAAAAAAACTGCATTTTGGTTGATTAAGACTTTTGACATAATCGTGCTACCAAAATTTAATAGCATACAGATGTCTCATAGACAAAGAAGAAAAATTAATAGTAAACAGTTCGAAAGATGATGAGCCGGGCGCATACTAGATTTAGGAATCGATCGTTATCTAAAGTGGAAGTATTTCAATCCATCCGACCGACTCGAGAAAATAAAAATTTACAATAAAAGATATTTGCGCCTGATACAATTAGCATTTATAATATTTTACTCTTTTATTAATCAAAATTTTATTTTTTAATAATACAAAATCACACATAAGACATTAATTTACTATTCGAAGTTAATTATGTGTATTTTTCGACAATTCAATTATCTGCCTGAAAGGGTGCGTTTAAGGGATCAATGACATCACCTATTTTCGTGATAACTCTAGGCATAATCATTTTTTGGAATATATCTCGCGTATTCCACTCTCTGCCTAATGGAGTTCGTATACTTCGTTCATATTGTTCTCTAGTCTCAAATGGATGGGGAATATCGGTAGCCAAATACTTCTTGGCCTAGCATTGAATATATTTTAGTGAAGATTGGTCAAAGATAAGCATCTAACAGAGAAACCAATAAAATACCTTTTTTATTCTTTTCTCATTGATAATCACATGATCAAGTCTCGCATCTTGTCGCTTCTTTGCTTCTACACCTTCTCCAGGTAACGGTGCAACCAAAATTCTTTTACTTTGTCCTTGTGATTTTACTCCTTTTCCAACCCACGCTCCCTAGATGGAATTAATCTCTTAATAAATATGTTTATGCTCGTATGTTAATTGAAAGGATATATACCCATCCAGGTAGCGTAATATCTTTCTCCTTAGGTTTGTCTTCGTCGATTGCGGTTTGTTTTTCTATTAAAAATTCCTGAATGAAAATGGATAAATCTAGATGAATCAACGTACCTGAGAAATTAAAAGTATAGCATTATTTAAAGAAAATACCAACGTCTATAACATCATCATTGGCAAATGCACGAGCAATTAATTCTCTTTGTGTAAATGCCATAGAATTCTCTGTGTGCACAAAATTCTCTGTCATTACAATTGAGTTATCCTCATTTTCGGATACAGTATTTCTATCAGTTATAGTAGTATCATCAGGAATTTTTTCGGATTCTAATTTCTCCACTTTTTTCTTTTCATGACCTTAAATTAATGATGAGATGTTTCAGATTAAAAGTGTAATAAGCGAAATTCCATATTAAATTATAAGCTTACCAATTACTAGTACTCTATCCACATCTATTTCCACATCATCCTCATCGGTTTTCCTTCCTCGTTTTAGTTTCTTCAATTTCGAAACCAATTTGTTAGATTTGTTGCTTTCTTTCAAATCTATTCCTCTATTTTTTTTTTTGCTTGAAGTGACTACTTTGGAAGAATCGGTTTGAAGCCACGGATTTTCTTCGTCAGAATCATTTTTCTGTATCGAGTTATTTTCATCTTGCGTCTTTGCTTGAGTTGAAACGTTATTTAATTCTGATTGTGTGACCAATTCGTCTTCATCGTCACTTTTTGGATCAAAAGTAGATTTTGACACCTTTCATGATAAAAATCAAATTAATCACTGTTATAAAAGTTCTTGTCAATACGTTAAATATAATATATTACCTTTGTTATTTCTGGTCCATGTCCAAATGACACTTTTATACCAGTTTGTCCATCGGAATGTGCGTTTGAAGATCTTTTCTACATGTTAGTATATTTCTGACCGTTAATTTTTAATCATAAAAAAATTTTTTAAAAACATAATAGAAATACCTCTGCGTCAACTCTGAAGATCATTCTTCCGATGCTATTGCCAACGTAAGTTACGGAATCATTTTTTGTTTCCTTTTTATCTTTCTCATCCTTTCTTTCTTTGCCATCTTCATCACTGAGATTTTTCAAATCCTCAATAAAATCATCTATGAAACCTTTGGTCTTTTTCCGATCTCTCTCCATTGCGTCCTGCATGAATTTCATACCCATAATGCCTTTAGGAGGTTTTTCACGATCCTTCTCGAGTTGCGCCAGCTCATCAATTGCCTTTTTTTTGACAGAATCCATGTCCTCCTCATCGTCATTATATTCGTCGGACTGTACGTCACTGGATTCCTCATCAGAACTAAGATCGTGAATTTTCCGCTTTAGCTCTTCATGCCTTTGTAACTGTTCGGCAATTGCTTGCCGACTTCCTTGGTCATTATTACCATGCTTAAGTATTTGCTTGGCCCATTTACTGGTATTTTTGTGTTTCAAAGTCATACGTTCTTGTGCTCGGGCCGTTTCTAATTTGAGTTGTTCTTTTCTGGCTGCCTCTGGATCAAGCTCAATCAATTCATCAAGTTTTAATCTATTCTTTTCTTTTTCTTTCTTCCTAATCTTTCGATAGGCTTTACTTTTAATCTTCGCGATCCGTTTTGCTTTAATTTCCTCTTGAAACATTAATTCACGCATCATCCGAAGTTCTTTACGACGAGATGATACTTCTTCGACAGATAATTTATGTAGCTGAAGCTCTTCGTATTGTTGAAGATCTTTTTCTTTAACACCACTTTCTATTAATATGGAATCGACTTCTTTCTCAAGATTCGTCGAAGGCTTTTTAACGAACAGAACGTAGTACATTAATAAATAGATTAATACTGAATCGTTTAATGGATTATATTAAAATTTCACTATACATACTTGAAAGGTACCAGCCAAGGTATTATTGGTCGGTTGATGTTGAGGATTTGGATTTAGTGGGAATATCAAATGTTCAGCTTCACGATTGTGTTTTACAATTGGCTCCCATTTTGTAATATCTTTCTTGGTTCCCTCATAAGCCGCCTGTCTATTCAATTTATTTATAATTCGTTGAGGCAATGGAGCCGACAATGGTTCCTTATAATTTCCTTTGTTACCACCACTTTCAAGTGACGCCAATTTTTGCTTTAATCCACTGAACCCCGTTTCTTCCTGAACCGCACCTAAAAGGTCCTGAAAATCTATTTTCTTATTATTGCTTGCAGACTCTCGCGTCGTTAAATTATATTCCGATTCTTCATAGGCTTCTGTTCGTTCTTTAATTTTCTTTTTACGTTTTTCTATGGGACTTTGATTATCGACACGTTTTCTTTTTTTATCCAACGATTCGATAAAAGAATCCAGTCTCTCCACTTTGGATTCATCATCTAATTCATCGACAATTTCGTTACCACCCTCAGTTAAAGTTGCAGTTTCCTCGTCCGATTCATCATCAAAAAAGTTTACATCTAAATCTTGATCAACGTCCACCAACTCAAAAAGGTTCGTGTTGTCTAAGCTTGCGAGATTATTTTCTTCGTCGCTCAATAAGTGATCATCCTTACTCTTCCTTTCAACCTTATCGAGGGTAAACTCATCCTCGCTTTCCTCGTCGACCTCATTCCCATGTAAATCCTCTGCTTCTTCAGTTTCCTCATCGGCTGAACTTTCATAATCATCCTCTTCATTTAAGTCAATCAATCCTTGTTTTTTACTCTAGATAAATCTATCTATTAGTAGATAATAACCAAGAACCAATCTATTAAAAATTATCACTTACATTTTTCTCAGTTGAGCCTCTAAAAATAAAATGATCAAATCTTTCCTCGTCTGACTCGTTGAACGCTTCGTCACTATCAATTTCTTCATCATCCTCTATATCGATCTTTTCTTCGACATTATACTCATAGCTTTCCAGTTCATCTATATTTTTACGACGTTTCTCTTCTTTAATTTCATCTTGATCAATCTCGAAAACATCTTGAGCGGAAATGTTATCGGTAGCTTCAACTTTTTCATGCTTGTTATTTTTTATTTTACGAACTTTACCATAGGGCAACGCCTTTTTATGTGAACCGTCAGCATTGGTATTGCTGCTTCTACTAAATTTTTTGGAATTGCTCTTTTTACCTCTGAATCGGTTACCGTTACCACCTTTCTTGGTCAATTTAAAGTTTTTACCCATTTCGATAACATCTTAGATGTAAATCCAAAAATATGACCTTAATAAGTTACACACGTCCAATGGCATAACGTCCATATTGTACTTTCATAAATTCCCATGTGCTATTACGTACATATTGCAAAATCTGCATAAATAACTTCTCGGGAAACGTAAGTCTATTGCGTTTTACTCATTGTCACCAATAAAAAATGAGCAACGATACTGCCGAAGCTACGATTCCAGAGTCAAAGAAAACAGAGCTTAGCGGCTTCTTGAAAACACTCTCTACATTTACAGGAGACATTTATAGTCTAACGTGTCCCAGTTTCTTGCTCTCGGGTGTTTCTACCTTGGAATATGGGTACTGATGACATTTCTTCTTTTAAAATATTCTTTTTCTTCATATATTTTATTACCAATTATTTGTTACATCTGGAATTATAATAGCCAATATTGGGCAGATTATCCAGAACTTTTTGCAGGTATAGCAAAACCAACAAATGAAGCTGAGAGAGCTGTAGCAGTTCTTAAATGGTTTGTCAGTACTCTATATGGATCGTTTGCGTCCAGAAAAGATAAAGATAAGATTGAAAAAAAGCCATTCAACCCGATTCTTGGTAAGGTAACGTTTTGATTTGATTTTTTTCTTTTTTTTTTTTCTTTTTCTTTGGCTGAATTTTACCATTACTCTTTGATCTTTCCGAATTATCTTTACAAAGGTGAACAATTCATAGCTAGGTGGGATAGCCGAAATGGATGTGGTGAGACTGTCTTGTTTTCAGAGCAAGTAAGTCATCACCCGCCAGTCTCTGCTATATATCTTGAAAATAAAGAGGCAGGAGTAACAGCGAATGGTCACAGTACGTAGAAATCCTTGTTTAGTCCCAAGTACTTTATCATCTTATTTTATTCACATTATATTTGCTTATTACCATTTAGCTGGTCAAAAAAGTTCTTTTAAGGCTACTGCCGCACGTATTGATATCACACAAGTAGGACACATAATTGTCCGTGTGAGAGATTACCCGGACAAATATTTGATTACGCTACCATCCTTACAAATTCTTGGGCTATGGAGAGGTGCTCCCTATGTAGAGTTGAGGTACGTAATTATAATTTGGTGCACGCTCTATAATTTTTGACCAACAAAAATAAAAAAATATATTACATTGCAGTGGCACGAGTGTGATTCAATCTCAGAATTACAATATAGTTATTGAGTTTAGCGGTAAAGGTTGGCTATCTGGAGAGAAACACACATTCAATGCTGTAGTACGTCGGAACAGTGAAAATCATCCTTTGTATACGGCTGGCGGAAATTGGTCTGGAAAATCCGTTATAGAAAACAATCAGACTAAAGAAAAGACTGAATTCTTTGATGTGGAAGGAACGAATAGGACATTACCTATAATTGCACCAGTAGAAGAGCAGAGTCCTTTAGAAAGTATAAGGTTGTGGCAATTTGTTGCAAAAGCAATTAATGAAGGTGATTTTGTAACGGCTTCTAAATTAAAGGTAATTTAACTTGAATTTGCCCTACTTCATGATGTATGGTTAGAGTAATAATATATTATTATTGATAATGTGATTTTTGACAGGGCGAGATTGAACAAAAGCAACGTGATAAAGTAAAACGTGGAGAAAAAGTTAATCTTCAATTTTTTGATTACGTGCCTGAGGACAAAGAATTTCTCGAACTTTATTCATTAATCAATGGAAACCAGAGTATAGATGATAAATATTACGAAAATGGTAGTTGGGTCTATAATAAGTTATTATATGGAAATAATAATGAGAATAAATAATTAGTAAGACTTTCGAATTATTATATCTGATAGAAATTATAGTAGAGTTATTTTTACTTTTTATAGTGAATATTAATTTTAGTTATTATTAAACATTAATTTATCTCCAAATTCAATTTATTGTTTGTTTTAAAGTAATATAGAAATCGGAAATTAATATATAATTAAATAAAGTTTTAAATTTAAATTTAACCTTTTTTATTAAATATATCTATATATTTATATAATATTACTTTATAATTATTAGCAGCTGCCATAGATCTTTATTTTAATTATAATAAATACAGCAGTTAAATTATTTGGAAATTTTAAAATATAAATAATTAAAAAAATTATAATATAAATATACAATAGACTAAAAATATAACTACAAAATAAGAGTTTTAAAAAAATCGAATTTTTTTTTTATATAATAAATATAATATTTTACTATAATATTTTGCAATTTAATACAATAACAATTAATAATTTCTTTATTTATAATAATTTAATTAAAATATTTAACAAAATTTGCAAGTACAATAATTAATTACTATAAAATTTATCAAAACTATTGGGCACTTTAAACTTTATTACAAAAATTATAATTTTTAAAAATTTGATTTATTATCATAATTATTATTATTTTATAAAATTAAAATACATATATTTACTATTTTTATTTATCAATAACTTGAAAAAATAATATATATTTTCTATATTATTTCAATTTTTTTTAAATATATAGTATATTTGTTTTTTAAAATTAATTTAATATATAACAAGTAAAAATTAGAATTTCAATATCAAATTATTTTAAATTTTAATTAAATTATTTAACTAAGTACTTGAATAATTATTTCTTTGGATTAGTATTATAAAGTTATTTTTTTTTTATCTCTAAAAAAATTTTATTTTTTATTAAAAATTAAAAAAATTAAAACTTTTTTCCACTTACTCCTACTTTGTCAGAAAACTTCTTTTTTAGGAAATTTTCTTCTCTTCACCTTTTACTTCACTTCTTCTGCTAAAGGTGAAAGCTTGTAACAAGTTAAGTCTAAAATGTACTGACACTACACAAGGCTTTGCTAACTGTCTGGTAGTATACTTAGAAGAAGCACCTATATTTAAAGAAATGTGAGCAGATCAACTCCTATATATAACAATAGTTTGAAACAAGAACTAGAAAGGTTTTGAAACAGTCAATCTTTTCTTTGTGAGGCTTTGTATATGTCTAATAATCACAAATATAAGAATAATTTATTCTTTTTTTTTCCTCTTTCTTTTCTTTTTCCAAATTTTCTTTTCTATCAATGAACAGTTTTTCTTTTCTCTTAAAGATTTTATTTTTAGATCTCTTTTTCTTTTACTGTTTCATTTAATCAACCCTTTGGTTTGTTATCTTCCTATTTTAACCAAGCTATTAACTTTACTCAAGTTTGAAACAAGAACTAGAAAGGTTTTGAAGCAATCAATCTTTTCTTTGCAAGGCTTTGTATATGTTTGATAATTATAAACATAAGAACAATTTATTTTTTTTTTTTTCTCTTTCTTTTTTCTTTTCTCAAATTTCCTTTCCTATCAATGAACAGTTTTCCCTTTCTTTTAAAGATTTTTTTTCTAGGTTTTTCTTTCTTTTACTGCTTTATTCAATCAATCCTTTGGTTTATTATTTCCCTATCTCAATCAAGCTATTAACTTTACTCAAGTTGATATCTTACTTGTTCAAGAAATATGACTTCTTCTTAAGATTTTTTCTTTTGTCCTAAAGAACTTAATATAGAAAAGATCAACTTAATTTTACTTTAATTGAAAAATTAGAATTATAAAAATACTATTGATCTTATTATTCTAAAAATTTTAAACACACTTTTCTATAATCAATAACTACATATCAAATTAGTCAAATGTGAGAAGAGATTGTAAAAGAAGAAAATTTGATTGGCAGTACTAATCACATAAGTATTTGCTTTGTTAAAAACCTAAACTACTAATTAGTATATCAAAAGTATATAATTATAAGCAACTCTATTTTAAATATTTAACAATATCATTATTCTATATATCATTCAAAAAGAATAACCACAGAACTGTCTTCTTGTATTATCTAGCTCCCAAATTTTTTATAACAAAAATCATAAACAACTTAAGCCAATTATATCATATTGATATCTGGGTCACTAATATAAACAAAATCAGTAACCCTTAATCATATTCTTTCTAACTACATAATTATATGGATCCAGGCTATAATCTAAAACCCAAGCACCACATCACTCCCCACTATTACTACTAGGGTTCCTAACAATATCACTTCAATATCACTTTGATATCAATTTGATACTTAAATTTACTATAAAATTATATAAGTAGGTCACAACCCATATATTAAATTTACTATAGATTGGTACTATTTTGATATCAGTTTAATACCAGTTCAGTACTTTTTAGAGTCCTAATCACTATTAATGAAGCATATATGCAGGATTTACAATATAACTAGTAGCTAGCTATTTTTTACCTTTTTTTTACCATTTCTTTTACTTAAATTCTCAAAGGTTTGTATATATCAATTTTATTTGCAATAGGCTAGGATTAATCCACTTACTTTATATATTAAAGATCATTAATATAATGACAAAAAAACAAAAGTTTAATAAATATCTTGTATTTAATATCCATTTGCAAAAAAAAAATATATATATTATTTTTTATTTAATATATCTAATATTAATTTTTTTAATTTTTTTTAAAATTTAAAATAAAAAAACAATAAATTATATTTTAATTTATATATATATATATATATATTTTAATCCCGCAATCAGTTTGGTGTCATTTATTTATTTAATCATAAAAAACCATTACAAGTTGAGAATCCATGTAAAGTATAAATTTCCCTGACCCAACTCACCCGTCTTTAGCTGAAGCCTCTAGATGTGATTTATGGGGTGATAATGTGTTCCCCTAGTGGATGGAATTAAGATTCCAGATTTCCAGCAGGATCAAAACCTGCAGATCACCTCTG
>CAJVPV010000701.1:0-19623 GCA_910591835.1 Acaulospora morrowiae | reverse complement strand
ACTTTAATAGGGACATAATTCAAAAAACACTTGGATCAAGTGGCCTAAATTGCAAAAAACCTTTGTAGGTAGTTTTTCTTTGACCTTATATTAAAAAAAAAACTTTTTTAATAGTGAGGGACATTTGAATTATGTCCTCGCCTTTAATTTAGAGACCCATATTTAATGGTAATGTTGTTATATGCCGAGGTCTTGTAATAATGATTGAGGAGAATGACTAGCAGAGATATTGACTTTTTGAAAAATGTGTTCATTATTTGATTAAGAGTTGACAATTTCATCTATTATGTTGAGCAGACGGTATTTGAATCTATTGAGAGGACTGAAAAAGACCCATAAAGTAGAAGTGGATGTACTTGTGAATAGTATCCAACAAAAACCATGAAAGGGTGTACTGATTGGGCAGCCCAAATATCTAGTGAGATTATTGTCGAGATCTATAGTGAAATGCTTTCTTTTGAGTGGTGTTCTTTCATCTATAAGGGTATATCTTTTGCAAGTCTTAACAATTACATTGATGTTATATAGGAACCAGAATGTTGTTTTAGGATTTGATATTGGACCATGGGTTCCAGACAGGTTCTTAGTGTTTGCAAATGCTTTGAACCAATTGGGCTCTGGACCCAAGCGAATTATTCCTGTGTGTGTAGTGAGCTATGATCAGAAAAGTTTGGTGGTGTTATTGTACTTCAGCAGTTGGTTAATAAACTTTATGTTGAGGGCATTAGTTATACTAATTGCTATCTTTCTAAGTTGTAACTGCATATTGGTGAATAGAAACCCAATCGAGTTTTCTGCATTGTTAAGATGAAATAAACATTTTATTGGGCAAATTTGGATTTTGAGGTTCTTGATTGATTTTGCAGCATAGAGAATCCAGTTTTCCTGATTGAATTTCTCTGGGTCGCAAATGGAACAGAACCAAATAGCTTCTTTTGTTTGGATAGACTAGATGTCTTGTGTTATATATTTTCTGATAGAGGGGATGAAAAGTTTGGAGATGAGGTTTCCTATTAGGGTGATCTTTTGCCTCTCTTCTAATACTATCAAGTTAAGTCCAAATTTGAAAATTTTTATTATTTATTTATAAATAAAACTTATATAAAATAATTAATAATTACAAAAAAAAACTCTCTTCTGATCATATTTACTTTGTTAAAAAATTTTATTGCAAATGAGTTTTAGCTCAAAAACTCAAGAACTCTCAAAACAACTGATATAATAAAATGGGACCTCTAGTTAAAGTCTATTCAAGTTTAGAAGTTTTGCTTATTTTTTAGTTACATAAGAAAAGACCTATGGCAGTTTTTTTTTCTTT
This sequence comes from Acaulospora morrowiae, assembly GCA_910591835.1. Classification (NCBI taxonomy): domain Eukaryota; kingdom Fungi; phylum Glomeromycota; class Glomeromycetes; order Diversisporales; family Acaulosporaceae; genus Acaulospora; species Acaulospora morrowiae. The sequence goes on along the minus strand of CAJVPV010000701.1, from coordinate 18,305 downwards.
TGTTTTTTTACATCTCTCTTTTTATCTATTATAATATAAAACCATCTATATCAATACCATCACATATATTAAATTAAATAATTTCCAAAAAGCATATTCAAATATAGTTATTGGATCTTTGTTTGTTTTAATACAATCTTTATATATATAATATTGATAATACTTTATATTTTATTTGTTTAATAGCTTTTAATTTATTGTTTACCTTGATAATAATTTTTAATTTCTCAAAGAAGAAAAATTCATAAGTGATCAAATAGCTGAAAAGAGTATTGAACAAATTGATATAATAGTTTATAAATTTGATATATTAGATAATATATATTACATGGATATTATTTATTAATAGTAAATATATAAACAATAATAAGATATATTGAGAAATTGGTAAATTAATTTTGAAAGAAATAATGAATGATAGTTGATGTTCTTTTAATTTGAATCATATAACAATAAGATTTTTTGTTAATATAAAAGTATTGTATTTAGTAATAAGTTTGTTGTAAGAAATTTTTATTAATTTGTTAGAATAATCCAAAGTTTTTAAATTAGAAATCTTATTAAGATAAATTTTAAAAATTAAAAAGACTGGAAAATTAATAAGAGTTTGGTGAAGTACTGGTCAAAAAATACTTTAGAAGTTGAAATATAAGATATATGTTGAAGTAATAGCAGGTTTGGAGACTAATAGATTGTTATTATTTTTGTTATAATAAAGAAATATGTTAATTGGTTGGTTAATTGAAGAAGAAGATAAGATTGTTATTTGAAGCTTTGTTTAAGAAATATTAAGAAAAAATTTAAAAGCTTCTAAATGTTATTAAATAAGTATTTTGAGTTTAAGCATATAGTGTATTAAATAAATTTAAGATTAGTAATATTTTTTTCTTTGATATATGATTGTAATAAACAAAAATAAAGAATTATTTCCTTATTGTTTAGTATAAGAGGGACCGAAAACTTAGATAGATTCAACATATGTCATCCTCACCCAATTAGGGTTTAATTGGGGCTTGAGGGATTTTAGGGATTTTAGGGATTTTAGGGATTTTTGGGGTTTCTTAACATGTATATAAAGAGAGAAATGTACTAGAGAAAAAGTAACAATAAAATATCGTCCTTTTATCCTAAACTCAGACTAATATCTAACACTTTCACTTACCTCGTGCCACATCTCCACGCCTCTTTCGACGTTACACGATCGGCGATCGCGACGTAGCAACAGACTCGCCGTTATCATCCCCAACATTAGTTAATAGTACTGGCCTCTAATGATTATTAAGGAAATAGTATTGATATAGTTTTGATAAGATTAATAAAAATGTTTTATATAAAGATCCAAAATTTGATTTTGGTTTTTTTGAAAAAAAAAAACATTGAATTATCTTTTATTATTAAATATATTATTGGAATAAAAAAAAATTAATTGGAGATTGGACCAGGGATTATATATTCTTTATATATATTGTTAGGCTGGAAAACAGTGAGTCAGTTGCTTCACCAGTCCAAAGGTAGAATTATGAAAGGTAAGTTAAGGTAAGTAAGATTGATTTAGCTAGGGCTTTTATTATTAACAAGCATTTCCCATCTTTTCTGACACCTGCTTTTCTCTTAATAATCCTAGGCTATATTCTATAGCTGCGATTATCCTTTTCTAGATGGTATGTACTTGAAAAGGTAAGTTGTTAATTATAATATTCCTTATTTGGCACTTCAATTTTACTAATTATTGTGTTTATTAATTGCATTATTGTTTTTACTATTTTTCTATCTAACTATTTTTTCGATTAACTCTATTTATTGTTTACTTTACAATCATATTGCTATTTATATTGTTGCTATTACTAAAAAACAATTAAGGAAAAATAAATTATTGAGACTAGAATAAACTATGGATAAGTTATATAAGCTTCTATGACTATATTTTCTATGTTGATTATTAATGCTACTTCATATTTTCAAGGTATATGACTTGGTGATCATAGTACATGATTATACTCTGTGACTTTTATAGAGCTAACAATATATAATTCTTTTCAAGTTAGTTTAGTATTTTGTTTATAGGTATAAATATTGTGAACTGTTTTAATTTTGATATAAATAAAAAGAAAGCAATAGATTTTTGAAATTTGATAATTAGACTAACCAAATATTTGTAATTGTTTAGGTTATAAATATAAGAAAATGAACAAATTCTAATATTGTATATTTTTATAAGTAAGACTACTAATATTATTTATAATTTTTTAAAGTAATAAGAAAAACAAATTGGACAGTACTATACATATGGCGTAAATTATTTTGCTGTTGACTCAATTCCCAAAATCCTCAAAAATAATTGCATCATGACTCAATTATTTATATGTTTTAATAGTGATTCAATTAATTGCGTCAAATAATTACGTCAATTGCGTCAAGGATCTACAAATTTCAGCAACATATATAGACAGTACCAAATTACTTGTGCAATATATATTAATATAATCTCTTTTATAGTGAATAGAAAAATTCTATAATTAGTTAATTTGATAATAAGAGTTTTGATAGTAATTAAATTATAGTAATTTTGAAGTTTAATTATATTGAATTAATATATAAATATAAAATTTTGTTAGAAATGATATGTTTAATACCTAGTTTTGCTTTGATTGATTTATTTATTCTTCTTTAAAGAATGATCATTTCTTTGTTAGAAGAAACTATAGCATTAATCACTATATATGTGTTTATATTTAATTTAGACATTTTTCAAAAACTGTATTATATAACATCTTTTGGGTACATTACATACAACAAGTTAAATGCTAGCTTGCCTACTTGTACCATATTTAATTAATATCATAAAAATTTCAAAAGCAATATTAAAATGTCAAATATGTGAGTAGCAGCTATGCCTATTTACTCGAAAAGCTGTTTGATGAAATTTTTTTTTTTGAATAAAAGAAATTGAGAAGAAAAATTAAAAGTAACTAGAACTAAAACTTTATCAAGTAAACTATAAGATTTATAAATAGAAAACCAATTATTTCCCCAAGAGAACTCCTAAATGGACTCGTTGTCCCATCTCTCCAACTCTTTGATTACTATAGATAGTAGAGTACACGTGATGTTATTTGTTGTTAAAGTTGTTATTGTGGCACAAAACTGGTTTGAGCTGGCATGGTTTTTGTTTTGATTTTTATGCGAAATTTGATTGGATGATTGGAGAGTGCTGATTATCTGGAGGGGATAAATGTATTTCAGTTTTTTGTTTGAAAAATTTTTGAACTTTTGAAGTGGCGCAGCAAATATTACTACGAAAATATTGTGTGTAAGGATTGACTTGAAACAAACAATAGATCCACTGATTCTGTTTGAGTGTATATTTTGGAAAGTATATGATTTAGCGAATATGATGGTAATAATGTAGATGGTTTTTATAATATAATAAGGATAAGGAGAGATGCAAGAGAACTGAAGAAAAGAAAACTGCCACAGGCCTTTTCTCATGCAACCGAAGGATAAGCAAGACTCCCAAACTTGAATAGACTTTGACCAGAGGTCCTATCCTACTGTACCAGTTGTCTTGAAGGTTCTTGAGTTCTTGAGCTGGGGCTCACTTGCGATAAAGAGTGTAAAACATTTTTTCTTGCTTAAAATTACCATAAAAGAAAAATTTTTAACATAACAGATGTGGTCAGGAAAGAGTTTTTTGTTAAAATTGAATAATTAACTTGAATTAGATATTGTTACATTTATATTTAAGTAAACTTGAGAAGAAGAATCAAGTCTGAATTAGATGACTCTGTTTTAATAACAAATTTTGCTAAAAGTTTTTCAAAATAAAATAGTTTTCTAAGAAGTTTGATTTTGTTTATAAGGATTTTATTCTTAATTATGGAAATAAATAATATGATATTTTTGATTCGAGTGTTTTTTGTATACTAATAAGATTTAGAAAGTCAAGCAGAAGTAGTGAGATCTATTTTTTTAGGATTTCTCACAAATAAAAATCTTTAATTCTCTTGATTGTTATATTAAAGTTGAAGTGGTTTCTATTCAAGTTTTCATCTATAATTTTTAATTCATTTTTAACTTATAAGAGCTTCTTTGAAATATTTGATTTTTCTAATTGAACTAAATTTCTTTAATTTATTTAGGGCTTAAAAAAAGTTTGAAAAAAAACTTGTTTCTAAGCTGCTAGATGAATTTCTTAATCTTGTTTTGCTTAATAATAAGTAAAATATTGCTATTGTTTTCATTATATTAGTAAAAAAATAAGAGAGATCTTTTAGGTTTGATATAATCTTGTGACAGTTTTTTTAAAGCAAAATTGTTATTTTTGAGAATTTGAATTGCTTCTTAAATATTTTTTGGATCATTGTTAACAGAAAAATAATAGGTAATATATTCTGATAGGTTTATATATAATAGAGAGAAGGATTGTTTAGGTGGTAATAAATTAAAATAAAATTAAGATAGTTTAATAGAGACATAATAATAGTCTTTTAATTTGCCAACAAGTTTATATAGGTTTCTTAGATTAGCTTTATTTGTAAGCAGAAAAATGCCTTAAACTTCTGTTCTAAGATTGGTAAAGTTATTAGAAAGATCAGATCTTTGCACAAAAAAGGAGGAAGAAAGTAGATTAAAATTATAATAAACTCTAAAATATTTTATCACTTTTTTAGTAAATTTTGAAGAAGTAATAGATATGACTTTAGGTAGTTTAATTTTGATTAATGTCAAAATATTGTTAAATGTATCAGAAATATTTAATAGCTTTATTTTAATTAATTCTTTATATTTGTTATATAGCTTTTGATAATTTATTTTTGTAAGTATAAAATTAAAGAAAAAGTTGAAGCTATATTTTAAGAGTTGAACTACTTATTAATATTTTAATTTTATAAGATTGATTAATCTAAGATAAGTAAAAAAAAATATTGTATTGATAATTATTTTGATTTTTTTCTTAGTTATTTTGGAAATATATTCGATATTATTTGTTTTAATATAATTTGCTTTGAGATTATATTTAATCTTTTTATATTCAAGTTAGTATTGACCTTTGATTAATTTGTTTTTGACAAATATTTTAATGAAATTTTTGTTCTTGTGTCCAATTTTTGAGAAAATAGATTTAGTAAGAATTTAAGGGCCTTTGAAGTCATTTCTAATTTTGATAAAGAGTTTTAAAATGTTTTTTAAAGTTTTGAAACAGTTGATTATTTTCTTACAATATATGAAAATCTTGGTTTGCTCATTTTTTGAAGTGGTATTTTGAATGTTGTTTTTTTATTAACTATTGATAGAGATTAATAATACAGCTTTAGTTTCATCTGTCCAAAATAGAAAATTGATTATAAATAATAAGTGTGGCTCAATTTATATAGAAAAGTCATTAATTTCTATTTTAAAGATATTTTATATGCTGCATAAGTTTATATTGTTTTTATATAAAAATGAAATAACACATATGCTAATTGTTTCAGGCTTGTATAATTTTTAAGCTTGATTATTGTCAAGAGATAATACAAGTTCAGAGTTAATACAGGGATTGTTGCAGAAGAAAAATCAAATTGTATATTATTGTTATTAATTATTTTTATATAATTGATCATTTTAATATTGTTGATTAGTTTCTTTATGGATTCTGGTATGTTTGGAAAGGTAAAGATGTTCTAGTTTTTCTTTTAAAAATAAAATTTTAAATTTTTTCAAAAGTGATAATATGGAATTTCTTCTAAGAAATATGTAGGTTATAATTAAAATTATGTCATACCAATTTCTTTGATATCTTTTTAAGCCAGTTAGCAACTTACAAAACTATTTCAAGAGTTGCCTTAGAACTTATCTGCAATACTAACAAGAAATAAATGAAAAGTGATCAACTGAAATTCAAAAGTCTTATAGTTTTTTAAATTAAACTTATTACTAACCAACTACTTATAAAAATCAAACTTTACAAGAAATATTCAAACCTATATGATAATAATCTCTATTCATAATACAAAACTTATTCAGAAGATTAAATACATATTTTTTTGTATATCTAGATCTTATTTACAATCAGAAAAAAAAATCATAAATTTTCTGAAAAAGAGCTTATTTCAATCAACTGATATTAAAAAAGTATATTCTTTAACTTTTATCACAATATTAATATTTGATATAGTGAACTTTGCACTTGACAACTTATATCTTTATTGGATAAAATTCAAAATAATAAAGTTGTAACCTCTAATAAGGTGATTAAAATTCTTTATAAAGTTTGAAAAGAATATTCAATAACTGTCACTATATTATTAATTTTAGAAATCAAATAAAAAAAAACTATAGTCACAAGATTTAATTATAATATCAAAATAATAATACAGCATTTTACAAAATATTTAACATGTTAATAATTATCAATAATCTAACAAATAAAATCATTTTTACTCTTGCAATTATATCATCATTTTGAATAGGCCATTCAATATTGTTCATGGGCTTATCTACTTGATATAAGTTGGTTTTAACAGGAAAAGTTGCAATAGGCTATAATTAATCCACATATATAAAGATCTTTAATGTAATGGTTATAAACTCTTGTTTAATAAAAGTTTCACATTTGATGTCTGTTTGTGATTTTTTTTTAAAAATAATAAATAAATCTTGCAAATATAGTATTTCAGAAGAGATTAGAATTGAATAAGTACTTTATATTATTAAAAATTTCTGTTATCATTATTATTATCTTTATATAAATTTTTTTTAACAAAATTCCAAATTATATTTAGATAATTGTTAAAAGTATATCATACAAATTTTTTAAACAAAATACAAATTATAGAGATAATTGTTAAAAAGTGCACAAAATTAAAAAGAGTTGGATTTTATTCTACTTAATGAAAAAGATTTTGCTTAAGTAACTCTTGAATAATTGGTCTTAGTTTTTTTTTTCAAGAAACTTTTCTTAAAATATAAGCCAATAATAACATATTGCTAATAGCTACTTGATCTAAGGTCACTAGTTAAAAAGTTATCATAAATTTATTGAGACAAAATATATTGCTAGACATTCTCAAGTTGAATTTTATACTAGATAAAAATAAATAAATATTAAATAATATTGAAATAAAATCATATTAGTTCAGGTGGTCTCCCGCCCTTGTAACAGAAACAACAGTAATATAACAATATTAACTCATTAATAATAATAAGTATAAAGCTTCGCAAGGAAGATCCTATATTGCATCGAATGGCAAATGGCCAACCCTATATTTCAAGTCTTAATTCATATATCATCAAAAATATCTCACTACTTGCTAAAAAACTCCTTTAACTATATACTTTAACTTATCTTATTACTACCGTATTATAGAAATCTCAGTTTTTTTATTGAGTAGTATTGAAGTTAGCAGTGGATTCTTTGACTATTGTTATATCAGTAAGTTCTTCTTGACATATAATACTAACTTTTTTCGCTTATTTTATTTCGAGACCTTCGAGACAACAGATTCATTTCATTTACCATTTAACGCATCTATTGCTTGCTTAATTCCCACACGAAATTTGAATAAAATAAGTTCACGGTGAATTAACTAATGAGGGGGAGTCAAAAGCAACATTATTCGACGAGCCGTTAGAAATAAAATTTTTTAAAGCCAAGTCTTGCTTAAAAATCCAGTCAGATAATGACCACAATTAGCGAAGTGGCTAGATCAAAATACACATTAACAAAACTCGATATGTAAACTTTATCAAGATATTTACAATCCGACGAAATTCGTTAACAATGTTATAAAAATCGGGTAAATGCCAAATTTCGAGACCGTAAATGCTACATATTTGATATTTCCCAAATTCAAATTTGAAATCAATGATGCAGTAAATGTTTTTATTGTTATATATATAACATCCGTTGCATTCTATCATCACTAATATGAAAAAAAAAATCAAGCTTTTCTGTCTCACAAAGAAATTCTTTAGTAAAATAAATTCTATACAATAAAGCTATTTCTTAAGTAAATTAGCGAATAACATGTCCGTAATATATAAGACAATATACTCTATATCATTACTCTGAAATTCTTAGAACCTAAGTACCCAATAAGTAATTGACATTGCGAAATCTTATAACCAGTAATTTGCCACTGTCATCGCGTTGTTCAGTACAGACGTTACAGTCACTTCAGGCGTCATTTTAATTTTTACGACCCATTGTTCTACATTACTGAGGATAGGGAACTTATGTTTAACTGCTTGAAAGGCCCCAAGATCGATTCCTACTTTTTTCTTGGGTGTTGCATAACTTTGGTATGTGAAGATATCATATATATCATCCGGCACAATAAAACATAAAAAAATTTTTGCATCCGGATCCTTCCTATATGCCGGCATATTCTGAACTATATCTATTAGTTCACTTTGCTTAATGGGGTGTTTTGGAGACACAGTAATTTGAAAGATACAGTCCGGAGTAAGGATTAAATCTACCGCACTGAAACTTTTTATGGTTGGTTTGATGATTATTCCTTCCTGGTTATACCCTGTGAGCTGGCTTGCATATCGAATATACTTTGTAGCTGGTTTTGTTGGTATAGTTAATTTACCGTAAATGTCTGGATCATTCTAATAATGAAAAAGGACATGGTCAATAGTTTTCAATTATTATCGAAAAGGATTATGCAAGATTTTACCTTGTTTTCTTCAAGTCTCCTTGATTCAAACGTTTGATCACCAAGCTTGAAGAGATGAAGTACGTGTGACTCAAACAAAATCCCCCTATAGCTGGAAGGGTCATCAGAATCTTGAATTTTTAGAAATATATTACTCCATCTACTATCCTCCAGTTTTTTCTGGATTTTATCAAAAATACGACCAGAAGCCCATGATAGGGATCGCTCTCGATAGAAAGTGTCTGGCCACCGATGAATAAGGTGATTGTTGAGTTCAATATATCGAGAATTTTCAGAAAAGCACTTTATAAGCCTTCTGATGTTATTGATTTCCCAGATGGCTTCTTTTACGTATTTTAAAGACATTTTCTTAATCATATCAATCGTATCCTGATCCTCGAGATTGGGATTTCCCTGACGAATAATGAATGCTGGTATCTGAAGAACGTATCTTGGCACACCACCCGCTTCGTCACTGAGGTCAAGCATTAAACCTTGTGGTATGACTGGAAAGACACTTTGTCGGCAGGCTTCCAACTCTTGTATTGACCATGGTGGCATACAAAATTCATTCACAAGATTTTTAACAAAATGTTGAAATCTTTTATCTTTGATATCTTTTGATGATGCAGAAACAACTGTTCTTGCTATAACATCCTCGGGGACTGTACCATCTACCAAGTACCAGGCTTTGGAATTGTAATAGAGTTGCTCCGAAAATTCTTTAAAGTCACCAACTAAGAGATTAGAATCCCTGAAACAGTACAATAAATCACCATCAACTGGCCGAAAAATGACCGTGGCATCGGTTTTATTGCACAAGAGCCGGATTAATAAATAAATCAAGAAACACGATTTGCCGACACCTGACGTGCCAGATATGAGGAACCTGGGGTCGTATTTATCTTTGGTAACTATGCGATATAGATCCTTGTAAGATTTCCTTACATATAGAACATGTTCCATAATTACTGCAAGCGGTTTTCTGTCAGGGTGCTGGATTAGATTTGTATTTATTGAAATTAACTCTTCCTGCTCTAATTCCTGTTCCTCCGACATTGTTTCGATGTCATCTTGTAAATTTTCCGGGAGTGCTTTCCTGAGATTAAGGACCACTTCTAATATATTTGTAAACAACGGATCTGAATGAGTAAATTAAAGTCGTTAATATGTTATCCTGGTCCACATAAAATTCGACAGCTCGCTTATGCCAACTCCTCGGTGACGAAAACTTACTTCCTAATTTTTGTTTATTAGCGGATCTACCTAGATCAACAGAAATAAAAAAAAATAATAAAAAGGAAAGGAATGACGAGAAAAATATTGTACACGTTAAAAGGTAATGGCGAAAAAGCAGTACGTTTACTCGCGTTGAAAAGCTTATTATGAATCACTTACCAGCAACGAGTTGTTCTACGTTAATGTAAATGTGGTTTTTGGGCGGGTTTGGCGATAAGAAGCAGGAAAGAAAAAAGCACAAGATAAGTAAGTATTCGGTATTATTGGCAAATATGTCAGAAAACGAAAGTTTGTCTTAGAACATACCATGTGGAGATATTAAATTTCTCAAATAAGTACGTTTATCTTCATCTGTAACAAAGTCATCAAGAAAAGATACTGCAACAGTAATTTTTTCTACATTTTTGGTAAAGTGAGCGAGTAAACTTATTTTTTCGCCTGAAACAAATCCAAGACGACTGATTTCTCGTTTTAGAATTGATAAAGGATTGGAATCAGACATGTTATGAGATACACAGGTTATTGGAAGTGTGATAGTAAAGTTGCGCAAATAAAATAGAAAAAAAACTCTACGTATTATCTATTATCGGAAATCATATGATAACTGATTCGTGAATAACGTAATGTGATTTATTCCTTGTCTCCTATGTGCTTACAATAAGAAAACTACAAAAGTAATGGCTTGTCATTCTTATACAATGAGTATGACATAGTTTTAAGTCAATATCATTTTGGGATCTCGCTTTTTAGTTTTTCTAAGTAAGCTATAACTCTAATATCACTATTAACCAATTCTTTAGCTATATGTTTAGAATTATTTTTTTTTAGTAATTAAACCGATCCATGTTTTCCCAAATAAAAATATAAAAGAATAACTTGCATCATTTTTTATTAGTTTCTTAAACATAGATTATACAGTATATTGATACAAATTAAAAAATTGATAAAGATTTGAAACTCTACTTTTTTAAATATTAGTTCAGTTAACAAATTTATCTGGAATACTCGTTTTTATTCTCTAATTAACCATTGTAATTTAGTTTATTAATATATTTGCCAATGTGCTTTTTCTAAAATATATTATTAATATTAAAAATTATCAAATAATGCAAAAGATATTTATTAGACAAGTAATTTTAGATTTTCAAAACACCTTCTTATATTCAAATATTTGATATATTGAATATTTATTGATATATAATAATAATAAAATATATTACCACAAATAAGTATAATAATTAAAGTTTTTATTTTATACAAAAATGATTCTTGATCACATAACAAACATGAACTTGGTTCCAAAATATTGATATTTCTTTGAAAGGAAAATCTGTATGATACTTAATACCAGGAATTTAAGAGATAACATTTTAGTAAATATAATAATATTTAACAAAATCTTCTTTAAATAATAGTTTTTTATATAACTTAATTAATATTATATTTAAAATGATGCTTTATATATAACTTGCCATAATATAAAGCCAATTAAAATTTGTTATTCCTTAACAAATTTATAATAAATTAATATACTATATGTCTTTCTTAAATCCAAGTATAAAATAAATTAGATTATATGAGAAACAATTGATAAATATTATATAATTTAAATTATTATTATTTTCGACTATTTAAATTATAGTAATGACTTTATTATCATTAAAAAAAACCATAATATCATTTATTATTGCCATTATTTTTTTATTGTTAAGAAATTTTCATTTACTGTATATTATTTTTGTCTAGATCAGAATCTAAAGTTTTATTAAATGTATTTACTTTATCTTTTAAATGAAGGTTTCAATAAAATTTATTTATTTCGGTTTCTAAAAATTATTTTGTATTATAAAAATAGATAAATAAAAAATTGAAGACTTTTTTTAGCAAGCATACCTATCTTAAATATATTATTTTGAAATGGAAAACTTCATTATATTCACATAACATTTTGTTATACTAATTATATTTATTAGGAACTTGGAAAATTATTATTATAATTGAATTTAAATATCTTTTAGACTTTAAATAGCACTTATACTATAAACTATTTAATTAATTTTATCAATTTTGATCTTTATAAAATATAAATATTTATTTTTGCATCGGAAATTATATTACGCAAGCTTTTATTGATGATATTAAAAAGATTTTATTATGCATTATTGGTCTTGCTAATTGATCATATATTTTATAGAAACAATGCTAGTATAAAAAATTTTTTTGTTAAATTTTTCTAAATAAATCATTTATATTTTGCAATATAACTCTACTAGGCCTATTAAATCATTTCAAAAAAAATTCAAGAATTTCAATATCAAATACATTACTTTATTAATACTATTGCTATTATTTTTAATACAAATAAATAGCTTGTGTTTTAAATAATATTTCTTTTTTATTACAAGAAACTTCTGATTAATATAAAAAAGCTTTTCTTTTAACGTTATTTTATCAAGTAAGAATGTTTTTACATATAAAAGTATTTCTTAATATTGAGAAGCAATATATCGAGTTAAATTGGTTAACGTGTCAATAGTCTATGCTTTTATTGTTACCATTTGAATTGAAGTTCAATATCTATTATATAACATTTGATGAAGTAAGTTTCTGTATTGACATAGTCACCACTATCTCTTTACTTTTTATATCATCTCTTATATTTATGATCTTTATTACATATAGGACAAAGTACTGATCTATTAAAATCAAAATAATTGCTATATTTGACACTATGTTTTAGAGTTAAATAAGGAAATCGCTCTAATATCATTTTAATAATGTGTTGTTGCCTTTCTTTGGGATTTATTGGTAGAACAAAAATTGGGAAATATCGTTTAGATGACATAGGTGGAACATTTACCTGTAGTATAAGTAAAATCTTTTTTAATAAGAATGAGGGTCCTAGTAGCAATCAAAAAATTACTATCATCCTTTTTTTAGTTTACGAATATCAAGGGATCGAACTGTTTCTTTTGTATATGCTCTATATAAGCTCGAACGGATTATGTCTGTCAAAAGGCTTGACAAATCAACCAATTTAACATGCCAATCTAAATATTCAGGAGTTAAGGCTTTATCCATGTTTATTGTTTTATATGGTCGCAAGTTCAATTTAAGTATGAGTTGGGTCTTTGTCTCACTTACATGACAAGAATACTCGTATGCGCATATCCTAAAATAATAATTTAAAAAACAAATATTGTCAATTAGCTTACGATCACTTGGAACAAAAGATGACTTTATGGTTTATACTTTTATTTCAATTTCATGCCCTCACATTTAATAAAATAGGATCCAGCTTCATATCTGCCTTTTATACTTTTTCCTTCCTATGACTTGTTTGCATACTGGACAATGATCCCTCATAAATTTCACAATAATCAAATAAAGTCTTTTTGAGTTGAGGTGTAGTTGGTATAATTACTTCAGCCTTCGGAAAATTGCCTGTACCTGGGGAATTAGAGATGTGAGTCGTATTATTAAGTAATACTTTAGTATCTAAGACACTTACCTCAGTATTGGGTAAAGATCTGAAATACTCAGTTGAGATTACATGATTTTAATCGTTTCTCTGGGAAGCGGGTTTTGAAGTTACTTGATCTATAATGTTTTGAATTGTGTATTGGTTAATTTGAAATATAATTTACACTGCAGTTCTAACTCCATTTTCCATAACTTACGAATTTTTCTGACCCTAAGAGTCTTAATTCGAAAGGCAACTTATGTAACACCTGGTAGATGTTCTAATATCTTTTTTTATATTTTGGATCTTTCAGTTTTATCGTATTATGTCAAATTTCGATAATCTTATTCACAAAATTATTTGAATAGTGTCGTGGGCAAAAAAATAGGCACAGTAACGTGACACGCCATCGCGTCACGTAATTAATGTGTTGAGTAGCGATCAGATGTAAACATATAAATAACAGGTGCATGTATAAATACATGCGCCATTCAGTAGCATGTAGACGAGTTAGTGAATTAGAGTTTAGTTTAGAGACTAGCATTTAAGTAATAATCAATAAAGTAACGTTTGACGGATAAACTCTTACCTTGTTTTTAGTGTGCGAAAGTAGACTTGTAACTTGGGCTACGCGACTACAAGAGAAAACCGAGGTTTGCCTAAGGGAATTGGCATTGGAAGGGTTCTAGGTTAGTCGGTAGAGAAGTTAAAGTGAGAGAACGACCAAATAGTAAATATGCCTCAAGAGTTAGAAACTTACCTTATTGTGAACCAAAAGCGACGACCAGTAGTGTGGGCTTGCCGGAGAGCACACAACAATAGCAAATCCAGGATAAAATTTTTTCATGTCCAGATATTATAACTTTTATAAATAAATTGGTTAAGCTTTGTGTTGTGATTTTAGATGATGATTTTTCATTATTTGCAAAGTCTTTGGGAGGTGTTTCTATAGGATCAGATATACCATTTCGTAAATCTCGTATTAAATCTGGTTTTTTATTTTAATTTTTATAAAGCTCTATTTTGTCATGCTGATTGCTTATTTGGGAAGCAATATCTACACTACTTTCAATATTATCACTATCGTTTCCTGGAAAACTATTTTTATATCATATGATGAATTGTCTTTATCATATGATGTAGAGTTTTGGGCTTGAAGCCTCTTCTCCTTATTGTATTGCCTTATTTTATCCCCAACACCTTTCTTATGTGCCTCATTCAGAGTTTATCCATCTCTCCTCCGGTAACTTGGAATTGACCTCTGGTAACACTTCTGATACCACATCATTTGCTTACAAACGGGCGTATGTTGGTTGAGCTGGTCTACTACGGAATCATCATCAGCCGATAACCCCTGGTATATCTCTAGTATCGTTTCCTTAAATGCATTAGATTTTCACCCCGTGAGTCATTTTGTGGTTATCCACTGCCACAGAACTCTGTTCCACTACTGAAAAATTAGCCTAAGGCTCTTTATTCTTTTGCTCTAATTCCTCGACTTTAATATCACGGTTTGCATTCTCCTCAATAATCTGCTTTAGCTTCACATTTTCAGATTTAATCTCAGCAAATTTCTTTTCAAGTTTGGAAATCTTGGAAATCTCCTTTCTAAGTTCAGCGATCGTGGCAATGAGTTGAGAATTTAATTCTGCAACAAATCGATTTTTGATTGAGTGTCTGACATTGTTTATACAAGATGCGGATACGTATTTTCAAGAGTTTATTAAAATTACATGACTCTGATTGTGACGGTTTTTGCCAAAATCCTCGAACTATGATTTCTTCTTTCGCGCCGGCACGATTTATCCGTAAGACATATCCGGTGATCGATCGAATCAATTTTAAAAGTGTTATGATCTTTTTACGACAACACATGACTTTTTTGTTATATAATGTTGCGCCAAATGATGTGATGAAAAAAAAAAAGAATTTATTAATCTGATCATGATACATTATATTGTGTACTCGACCTCCAAAATGAATGCCCGGCAATCAATCGTAAAGAAAGCAAAGAAAATTTGACATAAAGTTAATAAAACAGTCCATAGCTATTACAAGTTACCAAATTTTTCCTTATAAGAAAAAAAAGGGAGTGTGCCTCACGTATTATTTCTCAATATCTGCTCAATGTTGACTTATACGGTCTAGTTTGCCCTTTCATGTTGGGTCGAAAGTTTCAGTGAAAGATTATAACACTTTTCTTGATCACAACGAATCTAGTGGATACAAATTTTATTGGGACAACGGAAATGTATACATTGTGGATATGGTCAACGAAGAACACAAAGTTGTTGTTTCACTGCTTATTCAAGTTTTATTTATCCCCAATGGCGGTGTGATACGTAGTCCTCCGATAATAGTTGCAGGTCAAACGTGTAAGAGATTCTTTTTGGTCTGCTTGATATTTGTCTTGTAATAACAATTCTCATTTTTTCTATAGTTCATTATAATCCATTCAACATTGCATTAAAAATCGCACCAGACATCGCAGTTCGCCCAAATACTGCTCATGTTCCAAGACATACTATTCCACATCCTAGTCCTCCCCCTAGCAATACAATTGTACATTGTATTGTAACGGGCAAACGGCGAGTCTGTCGCTAAAGCCAACAGAAATTCGCGCAACTGTTACTGAAGTTTTTGCGATAGAAATTAGGATATTTGAGGCGCACGACTTGCCGAGTTCTTCTCACTTCTGACACACAATTTATTAATGGCATTTTTCTCACTTATTTATACATTTCTCCATCATTACATAAAATAAATTAAACATAATAATATGATACATAACGATTACATAAACAATCTCTTCAATGTCATTGTCGTTGCTCACAGTCATTATATTGACTGGTCGTGGCAGGATCAGATCTCGCGCTATTCAGCGTAAATAAATCACGTGACAATAAAGTATCATCGTTCGTTACGCGGCGCGTACGATCTCCCATACTCGCATTTTATCTTCATTGTGCAATTATGTGTCTATGATCACATTATCGTGGTACCTGCTAGAGTTATGCAAACACTTTATTATTATAGATTTTTTTTTACCCCTTACAGTATATATTACGATATTTATTTATTTCTGAGTCACTTTCCTAATACAGTGTGACGGTCAATCGGCGAGTCTGTCGCTAAAATGGACAGAACGTCGCGTAACTGTCGATGAGGTAAGGGGTCTAAGCAAAATTTAAGGCGTGTACGATTTGGTCGAGTAAAAGATAATTCGATCAATCAATCCATTAATCCCCCCTTTATTTACTTTTTACTTCTCTCTTTTTATACATCTTAGTTGGGACGGTTTTACACCGATTATCTAATGTCTTCTCACGATTCTCCCTAATTACATAATGCTCAATCACAATTATTTCATATTATATAATCGATTTCACACTCCTCTCTTCATTACCTAATTCTCTAACACGCTATTCTACTACTACTTTAACCATTTCCCATTACTTTCGCTTACAATTCCCTCCATATCACCTTGAGTATCATGATCGGAACGGGTCCTTCGCAGCACTATCGCGACTATTAGTCACGTGACTGGAATCGCGTCACGATTTTACCCTCTGACAACAGTATCGATAATATATTTCGATAGGTTAATCCTCGCGCAAGAACAATAACCTGTGAGATAGCTTTAGCTCAAAGCTCTTCTTATTGGGAAGAAAAGGGCGAGAATTAGATGAATGAACAATACGTGCAGTGCGTATTCAATATCAAGATTAGTAACATAAGGACTGTAAATAGATTCGTTCATCGGTCAATGAAGGTATACCTAGCTACTACTGTAGCTTTATTATTATACCGGTTTGTCCTGAGAGCTTTAAATATTAGGCTAGGCTATTGACGCGTCAAACACTAGCACCACCGGGGAATACACCAGCAACAGGAATGGTAGGAGTATCTGTCCAAGAGGTAAGATTTATCTACTTTCATTATTTCTTATGGTTAAATGTTTAAGGATTAAGGTGTAATTTTCACAATATTATAGTGGGATTTCGACACTCTACAATTTAATAGTAATAACCCTACCGGTTGCACAGGTCTGAATATTCCTGCATACCAAATCAATATCCCAGTATCAGATGTTTCTAGAACTCTCCAATTGTTGCGAGAATTCTAAATGTTGTTGAGTATACTTTAGTAGTTCCCCCGCGGTCACTACCAATAATTTCACCATTGATTATACGATATTCAACAAAATTTTTTAGAAACACAGTAATGCACTATACACTCTAAATTTGGTTTGTCATATCATATCAAGCGATAAAATCAGATGTATTATTACAATAAAAGAAGTAAAGGAACAAAACTACCGTTGTATAATAAATTTATTTGACATCACGTAAAGGAACAATCTATAATACTGTGCTGTAATATTTTTTTTAAATCATTTATATCATTTAATCAAACTAATTACAGTATTTTGTTTGATTACTCTATTTCGACGTTTATACCATGTCAGTTGGTAGGTCTTGCGTAATAACACTAAATTAGCGTTGTGCAGTAAACCTTATTGAAATTAAGACTACATACAGTACTGTATTCAATTTACAAATTCCGGTTAAATTTTTGAAAATGAAAATTTAATAAAGCCTAGGTATTAAACGTTTATAAAAATGGTTTAAGAAGAATACTCTAAGAACATATGCTATATTCATCAATGAGTAAATTAAGTTGTCGGCTATCTGTAATATATAAGTATTGTTAATTTGATACAGTATATGCTAAAATAACAAAATAATAATAATTCATATTATCATTTACCTTGGCAATACGGTTTGATGGAAGGAATAAATTCACTTGTATAGATCGTTTTAGTGTATGTTTGTACGTGAAAATTCTCCTTATTTTTTAACATTTTATCAAACTTTGATGATTCCAATAAAAAATTTTCATCGTTTTGCCATTCTGTAAAAGTTGTGCAGATTTCTTCAATAAGTGGACGATTTTTC